>JBCEWC010000336.1:0-61486 GCA_038996855.1 Solanum aculeatissimum | reverse complement strand
TTTTAGAGAGGATTCAAGAGTGTTTTGATGAGTGAAATAGGATTAGGGTTTGAATTTAGGGGTTTAGGAGGCTTTAGGGAGACTAAAAAAGTCATAGGATTAAGCCAATTTATGAAATTACCATTAATGAAGCAGACTAACCCCTGAAACACAATGCCACATGGAAGCGCCCAGGTGGTCATCCAATGGCACACAGACCGTGTACCTGTCCGTGTGGCCTCACTTGGCCACGATTTCGACTCGAACTCTCGGGGGACTTTTTGGAACACTTCACGAAGGGAGTCACAGACCTTGTACTGGTCCGTGGAGCCACTCTTGGCCCGGAGTCCATCCCCCAAAACTTGCCAAGTCTCTGCCATACTTCACGGGACCTCTCACGGCCCGTGTAGGGTCTCACGGATCGTGGGGTGGTCCGTGGGGTTTGCTTGGTCCTTGGCTGGGGTCCTCGACACCAGGAGCCTAATGGAACATCCCACGAGCCCCCACATGGACCGTGGTCCTTCACATGGTCCATGGTCCTGTCCTTATCCCATTTCCATAACTTGTTTTCCAGCGTTCTTCCAATTATGGGTAGTCTCACTGTTTTGTCCATAACGTTTTCATACAAAGTCTGAATTGGGTGAAACTAGATGCGTTGAAAATATAATTCAAATATATTCAATTTGATATATAGTATCCAACACCGTTCATCCCATACCAAAAGTTATGATCCCTTAAAATACACTACCCAATCGACCTCACTATGTCACCAACCGGTCCATTTTGAATCCAGTCACTTAAATACAATCCCTGGCTACCAAAATTTAACCATGACCAGTCCAAAACCATACAAGACCAACCATAAAGAATTTTGAAAATTTTTAGGTCGTTACAATGAGTCTCCCTTATGTAGCCATGTTCAAGAGGATTACATTTGTTAAGCTTTTCATAAGAACAGTTGGAAGGGTCAACTTTAACTGGTCCTATCTCTTAGCACAAGAAAAAAGGGTGATTTATGACCTATCAAATTTAATATCTTTGATTTATCTTTCAAACACATCCAATTTCACTTGATTCTGAGTTTGGATCAAGAAGTTATGACCGTTTTTGTAAAGCCGTTTGTGCAGGGATTGTACTTGGAATTTTGGGTATAGGCAAGGCACAAAGAGACCCCAAAAGGGTCGTGTGCCACTTGATGGTTTGTGTGGGGGTCTCGTCTAATCTCCCACAAGGCGTGGTGAATTTTTTCGTGAAGGTCTCATCCTAAAGAATAATTCTAAGTATAAGATTACCATTTCGGAGCTCACATCACTTAAACGGACACCCTCACGACCCGTTTGCCTATTAAAGGCTCGTGTGGCCTTCAGTGTGAGCTAGCCTCATCTGGATTTTTGACCAAGTTCAGCTCCACGGACTAGTACATGGTCCGTGGGTCAGCACACGAGCCGTATGCCTCCATGACGGGACCCATGACAACTTTTTTGGGCTCATTTCATCAATGGTTTATTTATAATTTTGATGATTTTATATGGCCGTTTATGACTTCCTAAACCCTTCTAAACATCTGATTTAGCCTATACTCCTCCATTCCTATTCAAATTCATTTCAAACACTTAGAATATTCATACTATCTCCTCTAAAAGCTTCTTTCAAGTGTGGCTTGAAGATTCAACTTGGGAATTCAAAGAGGTCTTCTTCTTCAATTATTTTTCTTCTCAAAACTTCTTGTCACATAAGGAATGTGGGGTTGATTCATGGTCCCCTTTCAATCATGAAGTCCCCAATTTCTACTTTTCTCAATTCCTATGAAATTCAAGCTTACTTTGAATGTGTGTCTTTTAAATTAGTGTTGATTTAATTAAAATTAAGTATGGGGCTGTACTTATTTGATAATTTTAAAGTGAGTTAAGTTCAATTATGATGAATTGCATTAAGGTTTTCAAGGTCCAATTATGCATGTCCCTTTAAGCTTTAAATCTATTCATGGATAATGTTATTTGACTTTTAATTGTTGATTTAATTATGAATTTCATATGGATTCTTCCTATTATGAGCATTAACCTATGAATTCTAATTTCCCATGCTATTCTCATCATTATTCATGGCATGTATATATATGAGCATTGGTTTCTATTAAATATATGATGTGGGTTAAGCCTAACCTTGACTATGACTATAATTTTGAATAAATGTGGATATGACAAGCTTGTGTTCGCAAATATGTCTATGATTTGGCTCTTTGAGCAAATCCGGGTGTTTACACCAATATGTATAAGTTTTGATGAGCTACTCCTATGCATGGATATTGACATAAAAATGAGATTTGTTTTTTTATCCCAAGTGTGACATAAATTGAAATACGTTTGGCTTTAAGCCTAAGTGTGCAGTGATATGATTTTGAAAAGTCTTATGTCTCCTTTGAAAAAAATGTATAAGTATATGTATTCCAGTGGGATGTTGGCCTAACACCGAATGAGATTAGGGGCATCAAGCTATCCCCAAGGGTCCTCTCCCTTTCTCTTGAACTACGTGCCAACATATGGCCTCTTTAGGGGATGATTATGATATGATATGGAAATCTTTCTGAAAATACCAGGTCATAAGGAAGGTGTCCATCACATCGAAAAGACCGAGTCGTAAGGTGTGACGTAGGCTACCCTTAGCAAGTAGTCCACCCTCATTCCAATGCAGGGGCTTGACATTGGGAGTTCATGTATTAGCTTGCATGGATTGTGATGTCAGTTATGGTCTCATCCTCGATATGTATGTACTATAGCATTCATGCATCATGGATTTTATGGCATATTGATATACTATTCATTCTTATATGATTCTTCCTATATATATGTGCCCTTGTCATTTAACATTGATTTACAAGATTACATGTTCATAGCATTTGCATACCCGCATACTTAGTACATTCAAACATTCTAACACATACTCTTTTACCTACATGATCTAACCATGTAGGGACCAAAGACTATCATCTTCCACCTATTGACGACCAGCTTATTCGACAAAGAGTTACTTGTGGTGAGTCCTATCATCCAAATACAAGCTACCTTCTACCCTCCTATTATGTCATGGTGTTTATGTCTTTACTTTGAGGGTGAGACCGGGACGTGTCTTGGCCCCTGACCTATTCTACACTAGAGGCATTATTGGACATCTTATAGTCTTTCATATGAATTATGCTAAGTGTATCTTTGAGATGTTATGATTATGTACTATGTATGGATGATATGACTATGTGATGAGATAATGTGGAAGGTCCTAAGTCCTATGATGTCTCCATATCTTGAGTCCTCCTTACCCATCCCTTAGTTTTATTTGTTATGTGCTATGTGAATCCATGTTAATCCCTCTCCCTATGATGTCCCTATAGCGTGAGTCATGCTTACCCGCCTCGTAGAATTATGTGTTAAATATTTGTTTATGTGCTTCCAAACTAATGAGTGCAAATATATTATGAGGCTTGATTGGGGACTCTCGGGTTCCCATTTGCCTTGTCACTCCTAGGCCCCATCTCGGGTCATGACAGGGGAACTCGAAGGTACCCCAAACAAGCCTCATAGTATACTTAAGCACATACTTGGTTAAGAAGCATGTTTTAACCTAATCAAATAATATTAAGGGGAAATTGGGGCTTAGGACACAATCTATGAGAAAAGGGATAAGGAATTCTTCCATCATTCAATCTCATCAAACAATACTAAGGGAAAAGGAACACGGGACACACTCTATGGGAGTAAGACTAAGGGAATTCACCACTTGCTACCATTATCAAAAGCAACAATCATACAAGGTATAGGGACTAGGGGAAAGTCTCCATATATACATAAGCGTCGCATGATTCATACACAACATATTATCCAACAATACCTCTAAGTCATAGATGGGACGGGGTCCAAGACATGTCCCGAGCTCACCCTTAAAAGTAAGTAATAAGAGTATCAACATCATAACATAAACAAGCTAGATAGAAGATGGATATTTCCCTCGAACTAGAGGACTCACCACAAGAAAAATCCTCTATGATTCAATTCTAGCCATATGGAGGATATCGAGGAACACTGATCCCTACATGGTTAAATCATGTAGGCATTAGTACTTGAAATGTACTAGTATGTGAGTATGCAATGCAATAAAGTATAAGTCATAAGACTATGAACAATATGATCATTTAAAATATTTCTCAAGCGATGGAACATAATATAGTGCATGTGGAAAGTAAAGAACATATACTTAGTTGATTTCATGATAAAATACTTAAACTTGGAATAATAAGGAATGTAGGTCATTAAGCATAGGCATAATTGTATTACCTTTAGGAAGACAATGCATTACGTTTCAAGGAAAAGACCATTTTACCATAAATGAGACATTAGTGATTATAATGAAGAACATCATGCTTACAAGAGGAGAATGCCATATACCTTTATGAGAAGTGATACCAAGGGACCATAAACATATATGAGGAAATCATTTGAATTTATAAAACAATGAGTTATATGAACCTTAAAACACCTATCATAGTAGTAAACTATAAACATCTTTCGACATTATAAGAAGATAACATCATAAATCATCAAAAGAGGACACCTTAGGAACACAAGGAAGACGTGAACATATGTGAGAGCAACCTTTAACCGACATAAATTATGTGAGCTAAGCCATAGAGTCCCGACGTTTTCCCTATATCGGAAGAAGTCAGAAATCACTTGCCAAAGTGACCTCTTAAGTTCCCTAAGTGGATCCATTAAAGCTAGATAATAAGCAAACCTCTACTAACAGGTAGTTTAGAAGTTAACCTCTACTAACGGAGACCCCTATTTCCTACGGTGGCACATAGTTATTGGACGATAGGATTCTACTAACTATATCTTGCCCTAGCTATGAGGAGTATCCACATTTATCCTAGAGCCTACTCAGTGCTAAGTGTAACTCTCACGGAATAATCATATGCATAAATAATAGAATCATCTTGTATGGAAAGGTATCATACTAAACCATCCCATAAGAATTTGGAACATTAATCATCATCATAAGGATAGATCTTAAGTCTTGTCTATGCCTCTACTAACGGGCTATCATCATCTCATATTCATAGCTAGGTGGGGACTCATATTTTAATCATTCATTCATTATTGACTTCAATAAGTCTAGTCCCATGAAACATATAAACATTAGTATAATAATGACATGCATAAGCTTGTATACCATAACAACATAAAGAGGTCTTTACAATAATGCATAACTTTCCTAAGATTTTAATAAGTTTTATAACATACTCAATGGACCTCATCATTCATAATATTCATCAACTTGCATACATATAGCAAAACCTTTTCATCATACATGAAATACTTCATCATATGAGCTTAGTTCCAAAACTTGGTGGGTTTATGCATATAGACTTAAAATCATGAAATTTAATAGAGTAATATGCATGAATGAGGTAAAACATGGTCACTTGGAACCATTCAAAAAAACCCACCATAGACATTGTAAGACCATAGTTAGGACATCAAGAAAATTATCTCATAACCCATAATTTAAATAACCCATAATGAGATTCAAAAACCTATAATAGTTTGAGATAGGATATTTTTCAAAACCCATCAACACATGCAATTAGAGGGAAATAAATACTCATTTGAACATAATATTCATGATTTAGATCAAAATATAACATTTGGATAAATATTTAACAAGACCCATTTGAGAAATCATCAACCCAATGTAGTGTTGTGAAGGTTTTACAAATGCCCACCCATTTCATGCATTTAAAATTAATAAATAATAATTCCTAACATGAATCATGCATATAATTAGAAATAGAAATACCCATGATGACATAAACCTTGAAATTAAAGATTGGATTGAAAGGGTTTTGGACTCCATGGATGGAAGGACTCATGGATGAACAAACCCACATACCTTAGAGAAAAATTGAGAAGAAAGTTGAAGAGAATCTTGGATTTGATGAAAAGCTTGGAAGAAATTGAAGCTTATTCTTCAATGGAGGATTTGGATCTTCTTCCTTGAGAGAGAAATTTGGAATGAGTGAAGGAAAAAATTATTAGAGCATGAAAATAGGCTTAGGAGGGTGTATTTAGGCTAAATGAGTTGAAAACCCCTTTTGGGAATGTAACAATATCATCATGAGTAAAAAAATAATATTTCAATGTGTTTTGGCATCAAATCGACGGTCCAAGGGTCCCATCACCAAATTATTCGGTGGATAACCGAATGGGACCCTTAGACCATACTTTTTGCCAAATTCTGAAGGTTTTCGAGATAGTTCAATGTTCTAAAGGTCCGTTGCTAAAATATTCAGCGGATCACCGAATTTGACAGCTTGATCAGGCTTTAGTTAAACGACCATAATTTTTTAATCCAAACTCCGAATAAGAAAAAATGAGATGCGTTGGAAAGATAATTCAAAGATATTTAATTTATTTGGTAGTGGGTCACCTAATTCATTATTTGACATGTCATATGACCATTTGAAGTTGACCCTTATACGAGTTTATACTGAAATTTAGACGATTAGAATCATTTGGACTTGGCTCGATGTAAGAGAAGCCTTATGACCCTAAACCACATGTAATACACTTTTTATACCTAATAATTGATACCACCACATAAGAAGTCACCAGGTTGATACCATACACATACGAGGAATGACTCGGGTCCTAGCTTAAGGTCTAGAGCGTTACAGTATCTCCTCCTTGGGAATATTCTTCCTTGAATGTGATGAAAATACGCTTGAGAGGAGTAACAAGGAAAACTTCTTCCCCAAAATAAATTCATCAATGCAACTTAAATATTATTTTCATGAAATCTCAAATTATGCATCAAATACTATCAAAACATGTTACCATGAGTATGTATGCATGCAACATGATGTAAAGGGTTGAAATACAAGATTTAATATCTTAAACATGATTGACTCATTACCTTAGGCTTGAGTAGAGTGGAAAAGATAAGTATATCATTTCTTCATATCACTTTCGCTTTCCACGTAGCACTTTTGACTTGTTGATTCTTTCAAAGGACCTTAGCGCATGCTACATCTTTGTTCCTCAATCTTTTCACTTATCTATCCAATATCTCAACAAACTTCTTCATATGTAAAGTTCTCTTCCACATTCACCACCTCCAAAGGTACAATGGAGCTTGAGCAACCTACATACATCCTCAACATAAACACATGAAAGACCAGATGAACCATTTTCATCTCCATAGGCAACTCCAACTCCTAAGCAACCATATCGAGACGCCACAAAATTCTATAAGGCCATGCATACCTAGAGCTTAACTTTCCCTTCTTGACAAATAAAACTACACTTTTCATGAGTGAGACTTTCAAATACAACCAATCATCCACCTTGAAATCAAGATCTTTCCTCCTAATGTCGGAATAAGACTTTTGCCGACTTTGTCATTCTATCAACAATAACCCATATGGGGTCAAAATACTTTTTGGTCCTAGGCAAACCAATCACAAAAATCAATATTGGTTTCGTCCCACTTCCAAGTAGGAATCTCTATATCTTGGGCTAGGCCACCTAGTATTTGATGTTAGGCTTTGACTTGTTGGCAATTGTGACATCCGACTACAAACTTTGAAATGTCTCTTTTCATACCACACCACCAATATAATTCTCTCAAATTCCCATACATATTTGTGGAACTAGGGTGAATAAAATAGGATGAATTATGGGCTTCTTCTAAAATCAAGTCTCACAACCCATCAATATTTGGCACACACAACCTACCTTGGTGTCTAAGGACACCATCACCCCCTTGGGAGAAAGTATCTATTTTACCCTCTTTTATCAATGCTTTCAATTCAACCAAAGAGGGATCAAGGTTTTTCTTTGTTTTGACCTCTTTAACCTGGAAATATTTAGAAACATTTAGAACCATCATACCTCCATCTTTGGCCTTATCATACCTAACTACTAACCTAACCAATCAATGAACTTCTTTTTTCTTAGGATCCACTTTTACTCCTTCACCTAACACTACATGCCCAATGAATGCAACCTCATTCATTCAAAATTCACATTTATCAAACTTGGCAAACAATATTTTCTTCCCTTAAGGTTCGTAACACTACCCTCAAATACCTCACAAGCTCTTTCTTATTCCGAGAATAAATCAAGATGTCATCAATGAATACCAAAACAAATATATTAAGATAGGGTTTAAAGACCCTATTCATGAGATCCATAAATATTTTCGGTGCATTAGTTAGTTCAAAATACATCATCATAAATTAAAAATGTTTATACCTTGTTCGGATAGCCATCTTAGGAATATCACATTACCTTACCCTCATTTGATGGTATCCAGACCGAAGATCAATCTTAGAAAAATGACTAGCCCCTTGCAATTAGTCAAATAAATGATCTATCCTTGGTAGTGGATACTTGTTCTTAATGGTGACCTTATTTAGTTGTCGGTAGTTGATGCAAATTCTAAATGAGCCATTCTTCTTCCTCACAATGAACACCGATGCACCCCAAGGTGACTTGCTAGGTCTAATAAAATTCTTCTCCAATAAGTCCCTCATTGATCCTTTAATTCTTTCAACTTCGTTGGGGCCATACGGTAGGGAGAAATAAAGATAGGTTGAGTATCGTGGAGGAGGTCTTTGCTAAAATGTACCTCCTTTGGTGGCATGGAATTATCTTGAACTGCAAAGAGCCATCGTTAGAAATATAAAGTCTTAAAATAAGTTCTACGGCACAACATAGATCATAAAGAAGTAAGTCATTTCCTAAATGCCTCATAGCCTCCTATTCATAGTTATAGCGAGCTTAACAACTTTGAATAAGACTCTACTCGATGCGGTATGTTGGATTTTTTAAGACTATTTATAAACTTAGTGCTTTTATACCAAGCTTGTCATGATCCAATCCTAGGGCCTAAGTGTGACATGGCGAATGAGAAACTCGAAGTTACCCCAAACAAGCCTCATAGTATACATAAGCACATCTTTGATAAGAAGTGTGGTTCAACCATCATCACATAATACTAAGGGAAAATTGGGGCTTAGGATGCAATCTATGGGAAAAGGGATAATAAATTCTTCCATAATTCAATCTCATTATACAATACTAAGGGAAAGGGAACATGGGATGCACTCTATGGGCAGTAGGGACTAAGAGAATTCACCACTTGCTAACATCATCAAAAGCAACAATCATATAAGGGCAAGAGACTAGGGGAAAGTCTCCATATAAACATAAGTATCACATGAGTCATACACAACATATTATCCAACAATACCTCTAAGTCATAAATGGGACAAGGGCTAAGACATGTCCCGAGCTCACCCTTAAAAGTAAGTAATAAGAGTATCAATGTCATAACATAAATAAGCTAGATAGAAGATGGATATTACCCTCGAACTAGAGGACTCACCACAAGAAAAATATTCTATGATCCAATGCTATCCATATGGAGGATATCAAGGAGTGTCGGTCCCTACATGGTTAAATCATGTAGGCATAAAGTATGCATTAGTACTTGAAATGTATTAGTATGCGGGTATGCAATGCAATGAAGTATAAGTCATAAGCTAGTGAACAATATGATAATTTAAAATATTTCTCAAGCCATGAAACATAATATAATGCATGTGGAAAGTAAAAAACATATACATAGTTGATTTCATAACAAAACACTTTAACTTGGAATAATAAGGAACGCAGGTCATTAGGCATAAGTATAATTATATTACCTTTAGGAATACAATGCATTACTTTTTAAGGGAAAGACTATCATACCACGAATGAGACATTAGTGATTATAATGAAGAACACCATACTTACAAGAGAAGAATCCCATATACCTTTATGTGAAATATCATTAGTGATAACAAAGGACAATAAGTATATATGTGGAAATCATTTGAATTTGTAAAGCAATGAGTTATATGAACCACAAAATCATTATCGTAGTAGTAAATATCTTTGGACATAATAAGAAGAAAGCATCATAAATGAGACACCTTCGGTACATGAGGAGGATATGAACATATGAGAGAGTAACCTTTAACTGACGTAAACCATGTGATATAAACCATAGAGTCCTGATGTTTTCCCTAAATTGGAAGAAGGTGGAAGTCACTTTCAAAGGTGTCTTTCTAAGTTACCTAAGTGGATCTAGTAAAACTAGCTAGTAGGCAAATCTCTACTAATGGTCTATCTAGAAGTCAACCTCTACTAGCGATGATCCCTATTCCCTACGGTGGCATATAGTTATAGGATGATGCGATTCTACTAATGGTATATTTCCCTAGCTATTGGGAGTATTCACATTTGTTCCAAAGTCCACTCGGTGCTAAGTGTAACTCTAAGGGAATAAACATACGCATGAATCATAGAATGTAACGACCTAAATATTTTCTAACTTTGTAATGGTTGGTCAAGGTTAGTGTTGAACTCATCATGGTTGAATTTTGGTAGTCATGGATTGTATTTAAGTGGCCGAATTCAAAGGAATAATTTTGGTGGAAGGTTGTAAGGCTGATTAGGCAGCATGGACTTTAAAAAGTCATATCTCTCGGTATAAGGTGAACTGTGTGAGCTACTATATGTCAAATCAAAGAACTTTGAGTTATCTTCACAATACAACTGGTTTCACTCAATTCGGAGTTTGAATATGGAAGCTATGCCTTTGCAGTGAGACTGCCCATATTCGGAAGTATGCTGGAAAAGGATTCAGAATAGAGTCCAAGTGAGGGACCACAGACCATTTGGTGGTTCACTGTTTGTGGTGTATGTCGTGGTTTGATCAAGTGGGCTTCCTTGAAGTGTGGACCAAGCCCTGGACCAAGTGGAACTCCACGGACCACTTCACGATCCGTGTGAGCCTTTAAGGTCCGTGAGGGGGTCCCGTGAAGTGTTCCAGTGAGCTCATCAAGGTTTGAGGCTGGACTCCGGACCAAGTGATGCTATATGAACCAGTACACGATTTGTGTGCAGCTACACGATTTGTGAGACCCCTCGTGAGTTGATCCAGAAAGTCCCCCGAGAGTTCAAGGCAAAGCCGAGACCAAGTGAGGTCTCACGGACAGGTTCACGGTCCGTGAACCTGTAGACGACCCCTTGGCAGCCTTCCATGAGACACTAGTTTTTATGATCTATTCCATTTCATTAATGGTTAATTCATAATTTGGTTTAATCCCATGCCTCTTTTAAACTTTCTAAGGTCTCCTAAAGGCCCCAAATCAAACCCTAATCTCCTTTTATTCATTCTAACACTCTTCAAACCTCACCAAAATTATCTTAATCCTCTTGACCTCCATTGATGAAATCTTGAAGAAATTTGGAGAAAATCATCCTTCTTGCAAAATCATCCAATTCTCTTGGCTAATCTCAAGGTATGTGGGATTGATTCATGGATTTTCTTTCATCCATGAATACCCAAGAACCCTTTTCTTTAAATTATAAATTTACGCTTTCTTTAATTATGAGTTCTTTAAATTTTGATGCATTCAATTAAATTGAGTTGTGGGCTGTAAAAATTAGGTGATTTAAAGTTGATTTAAGTTTGAATTTCATGAAGTGCATTGAAACTCTTGAAGGTTTGATGTGCATGTCCCTTTGATGGTTTGATATGCGTGGGTAAATTGCATTATTCTTTGAATTGGAATTTTCTCATGAATTATGTTAAATTATTTATTGAATTATGGTTTAAGGTTTGTACCTCTATTACCCATGCACTTGATTCCTCATTCATGGCATATGCATTGAAGTATAGCTATGATGAAACTCTTGTTAGGGACATATCCCTCTTGTTATGATATGATATATTAAGACTTGTGATCACATAGTCTCTTGTTATAGCTCTTTGAGCATTATAGGTGCTTGCACCATCTTGATATGTTATGAAGGCTTGATATGATAAGCTATGTAGATGAGCTACTCCTATTGCATTGATATGGAAATGGTTTTAGAAATTCTTGTTGTCTTTTTAGCCTAAGTATGGATATGGAATTGATAATGACATAGTTTGCCTAATGATGCATGGCTTTTGAAAAGAATGTAAACCCTCCATTTTGAAAAGGTTGGATGTATATATGTATTTGTGTGGGATAAGACTTAGCACCGAGGGATTGGAGTCGGGGTGGACTAGCTCCAAGGGTCTATACTCCTTTCCATCAAGCCATGTGCCAACATGGGATTTCTCCCAAGATGGGATGACTTGTTATGTTTCCCCTTGTTGAAGGGTGACTAGGGATCTACCTGGAAAGTAGTCTGAA
Organism: Solanum aculeatissimum; assembly: GCA_038996855.1. Classification (NCBI taxonomy): domain Eukaryota; kingdom Viridiplantae; phylum Streptophyta; class Magnoliopsida; order Solanales; family Solanaceae; genus Solanum; species Solanum aculeatissimum. Next base: position 49,224 of record JBCEWC010000336.1, on the reverse strand, counting down.
TCCAAGTAGTAGCTCGCTCGGGTTCCCTCTGTTGTCAGTTGAGGTCACATCTCCGCTATGATATGATTCGTAGGTTGCATTTCATGCATCATGACATAACATATTATTATAATATATTTATCCTTTAGTTATGTGCATTCCTTTTATATCACTTGTCCCCTTGTCATCTTGCTTGGTCATATTGTTATGTCATATGCATTGCATACCCACATACTTAGTGCATATTATGTGTTAACCCATACTTTTTGTCTACATGTTCTAACCATGTAGGGACCGGTGACGACCTCTACCTCCCGTTGGATGACAAGTGACATCTATGAAGCTACTTGCTTGTGGTGAGCCCTTTTGTTCAAGGGCAATAGCTACTTTCTATCTCCCTTGTATCATTTTATTTTTCTTATTTTATGACTTGAGGGTGAGCCCGGATTATGTTGAGTCGTGGTTGACTCACAAGTCGTAGAAAATGCTCATGGAACCTACAGTCATATTGGTTCAAGACCATGAGAGAAATATATGGGTTGTAGCTAAGAGTACAACTCATAGATTAGATCATAGAGGGAGATTCAGAGAACGGAAAATATGACTTATCAGTTAGCACTTCTATGGGTCGTAATAAGTTTGACAGATCGTATTATAGGGTCATAGATGGAAAATAAAGTCAAAGAAATTTTTCTGCATGTTGAAGTGATCTACAAGGGGTGACTATGGGCCATAGGTTGTGGTTTGTAGTTTGAAGTTCAGAAATTCAATTTCTAAAATTCTAGGGTGTAACTAGGACAAAACCCCTTCTACGAGTAGTAGATGGATCTATAACTCGTAGACTTATCTCGTGGTTTCCCTTTGACAATTTTAATAAAGGGTATTTTTGGTATTTCCTTGTATCCTAATCCCTAAACAACATCATTTCAAGCCTAAATCAACTCCTAAATGTACCTATACCTTCCATTACCTCCCTTTCCCAAAATCATTCACTCAAATACTCAAACCCTCTCAAGTTTCCTTCCCCCTCAAGCTCAAGTGAAGACCAAGGCTAGGGTTTAAAGTTCCTTCACCCAAATCCAAGATTTCTTCCATTGTTTCCACCAAAAGTATGTGAGTTTCATCCATAGAGTCCTTTCCACCTATGAAGCCCAAAAAATTCTCTTCTCCTTCAATTATTTCCAAATGTGTATTTTGAGGGTTTATGATTCTAACTTCAAATGCATCAACATGATATTATACTATGGTTATTAGCCTCATTATGGTTAATGAGTATAACCTCTCACATTCATAATCTAAGATTTTATGAAATTGAATTTGTTTACCTTATTTGACTTATATTCATGTTTTTCCTAAATATAATGGTTGATTTGAGTTTATACAGTACAAATTTCATGAATGAGCATCTAGGGGTATGTATTAGGTAAGCTCCAAAGTTCTAATTCATACATTGGTTATGGGTCATACTAATTACAGCTCAATTGTCATCAATTTCTTTGAGTAAGCATGAATTTCTCTAAATTATATGATTTTAAGGTCACTTAACATTAATCGTCGTATTAAACTATGATTATCATATGATGAGCTTTATGATGAAGTTTTAGGCAAGAATGAATATTTGTGATATCTCTCACCTAAGGAATAAATGTGTAATGATGAAAGGCCAATTCTCACATTACATAATTTAAGGAGCTATTCCATGATTATGATTAATGAATGATGGATAGGTTAGTAGAAATTCCTCTTTATTGATGTTACTTATGACTTATGGCTTCTATTTTCGTTAAAAGTTTTACTAAGCAACGAGTGGACCTTGGGATATAGGCAGAATCTCCCTATTAGTAGAGGCACGAGACCGTTAGTAGAATTTTATTGTCCCATAATTACATGCCACCATAGAAAAAAGGATTACCCATTAGTAGAGGCTTGATTCCTCAGAAAAGGGTCACTCGTTAGTAAAGGCTTGGTCATATTAGTGAATCAACTTAAGTATGAGAGTCTCCCCCTTTCTCTGGTGTAGGGGTAACATTGAGATCCCATGTTATAGCCACATAGTTTATTAGTTAACAGTAATTCTCACACATGTTCAGGTTTACTCACAATGTTCCAAGGTTTCTCCCCACTATGATTTATGATTGCTCCCTCTCACAAAGTTTAAAAATATTCTCTTCTATGGTTAATGATACTTCACTCACATAATTTATGATTCTCATGTGACTTATGGACTTGTAACACCTCTTATGCTTATGAGCTTGGCCACATTATTTCGGGTGATAGTGATAAAGTTGATCTAAAGAAAATAGAGGCAGTGAAGAATTGGCCTAGATCATTGTTTCCATTCGAAGTGGGTTTGACTGGTTACTATAGAAGGCTTATTGAGGTATTTTCCTCCAATGCTTCTCCGTTGACTAGGCTAACCCAAAAAAAGGTAAAATTCCAATGGTTCGAAGAATGTGAAAGGAGATTCTAATTGTTGAAGGATCATCTCACTTCAGCCCTGATTTTGACATTGCCTGAGGGTTCAGATGGTTTTGTGGTGTATTGTAATGTCTCACATATAGGCTTGGGTTATGTATTGATGCTACATGAGAAGGTTATTGCTTATGCTTCAAGACAGTTAAAGGCCCATAAAAAGAACTATCTGACACACAATCTTGAGTTATTGGTTGTTGTTTTGCATTAAGGATTTGGTGACACTATCTCTATGGAGTACATGTTGATATATTCATCGATCATAAGAGCTTGCAAGATGAGTTTAGCCAAAGGGATCTAAATCTAAAGAAAAAGATATGGTTGGAACTTTTGAAAGACTATGATATGAGTGTGATGTATCACCTCAGTAAGGCTAATATTGTGGCTGATGCATTGAGTAGAGTTTCTATGGGTAGTATGACACACGTTGAGAGTGGGAACAAAGAGTTGGTTCAGAATTGCACCATTTAGCTTATTTGGGTGTGAGAGTGAATAATTTGAGTAATGGTGAAATATTGATACCAAATGGGGCAGAATCATCTCTGAATGAAGAAGTTAAGGTGAAGCAAGATATGGATCCTGCATTGGTTGAGTTGAAGAATTTAGTGGTTGATAAAAAGGTAGAAGTTTTTTCACAAGGGGGAGATGGAGTATTGCGTTATCAAGGACAATTATGTGTACCCGATGTGGATGGACTAAGGGAGAAGATTCTTGACGAAGCTCATAATTCTAAGTACTCTATTCATCAAGGATCCACCAAGATGTATAGAGATTTAAGAGAAGTGTATTGGTGGAATGGCATGAGGAAAGACATAGCAAGGTATGTGATGGAATGTGTCAATTGTCAACAAGTGAAGGTAGAACATCAAAGGCTCGGTGGTTAACCCAAGATATTGAACTACCTACTTGGAAATGGGAAGAAGTGAATATGGATTTCATTATGGGTTTGCCAAAGGCTAGAAAGAAATTTGACTCAATATGGGTGAGTGTAGATAAGATGATGAATACAACCCACTTTTTATCGATGAAGACTTCTTATGGTGCCAAAAATTATGCTGAGGTATATATTCGTGAGTTGGTATAGTTGTATAAGGTGACATTGTCCATCATATCGGATAGGGGTACTCAATTTACTTCTCATTTTTGGAAATCATTTTAAAGAGTCCTTGGTACAAAGGTAAAGATAAGTATCACATTTCATCTTCGAACGGACGGATAAGTCAAAAGAACAATACAAACCTTTGGAGGACATGTTGAGAGCTTGCATGCTTGATTCCAAAGGAAAGTTGGGATGATTACCTACCTCTTATTGAATTTGCTTATAATAATAGTTTTTGTTCAAGCATTGGTATGACTCTGTTTGAAGCCTTATATGGTATGCGGTGTAGATCACCAGTAGGATGGTTTGAAATGGGAGAGATATCCTTAATTTGACTAGATTTGGTATTTGACTCTATGAAGAAGGTGAAAGTCATAAGAGAAAAATTGAAGGCTTCTTAAAGTCGTCAAAAATCATATGTTGATATAAGAAGGAGAGAATTAGAATCCAATTAAGGTAATTGGGTATGTTTGAAAGTCTCTCCAATGAAAGGAGTGATACATTTTGGCAAGAAAGGAAAATTGAGTCTTAGATATGTGGGTCCTTCTGAGATAGTGAAGAAAGTTGGAAAGGTAGCTTATGAACTAGATTTGCCTATGAAATTAGCTATGGTTCATCCTGTGTTCCATTTTTCTATGCTACGGAAATGCATGGGTGATCCTAATTGTATTGTCCCATTGAAGTATGTGACTATTGAGGAAAATATGACTTATGAAGAAGTACCAATTGAGATCTTAGATCGACAAGTGAAGAAATTAAGGAACAAAGAGGTTGCATCCGTCAAGGTGTTATGGAGAAACCAACAAAGTGAAGGTGCTACTTAAGAGGCTGAGGCGGATATGATGAAATAATACCCTTATCTCTTTTCTTCTACTCAAGCTTAAGGTACTTAATGTAATCTATTTCTCTGAATTCTCATGAATACGTAACTCTTGCTAAGTTATATGCATACATGATCATGAAACTGTTCATGAATGATATTTGATACATAAATTTGATGATTTTATGAAAATGAAGATTAAGTTGCATTTTTGCTATAATGATGACTCTGTCTTTACTCTATACAAGCGTAATTCTATCTCATTTGAAGATGAATAATCCCAAGGGGGAGATATTGTAACACCCCTCATGTTTATAAGCTTGAAAAAAAGTGAAGGCAGAAAAATCCCTAAAAGTTTGACTCTATGAGCCCATCTACGATTCGTAAAAGTATCTACGGGTCATAGGTGACCTCGTGGTAACTACTAAGAAAAAGTGAAAAATTGAAGGAATTTTGGAACTTAACTTATGAGGTAACAAACGAGCCATAGAATCTTCTACGACCCGTAGGTGGATATCGTGGAAGGAGGCCTGAAAGAACGAAAAATTTGTCTAAGTAAGGAAGCATGTTACAGAGGATCTTATGACCCGTATATGTTTCTACGAGCCATTTGTGTATTCGTGGATTGGAAGCAGTAATTTTAATAGCTTAACTTTTATGACATCCTAGTCTACGAGACATTTTTCGAGTCGTATGTCATTCCACGGACCGTAAGAAGGGTCTCGTGAATGACTTCGATAATTTTCAATGAAGGGTATTTTTTACTTTTTCAATCATTCTAAGCCCTAAACTACGTCATTTTGGATTCCCTAACTATCCTAACTGACCTAGTTCCTATAAGAAATAATCCTAATTCATTCAAAGACTTTAATTCTCAAATTTTTCTCAAGGGTTCCCAATATTTCTCTCTCTAAGTCAAAGGTTTCATTGAAGCTAAATCTTGAAGGTTGACTAAGGATTTTTCATATTTCTCACCTCAATTTTAAGGATTCTACTTGAGGTATGTAAGGTTTCGTTCATGGATTAGTTTCATCCATGAAGTCCGATACAAAACCTTCTTTTTATCAAAGTTGTATGATGATTTCTTATGGGCTTTTAAACTATGATCACTAATACATGGATTATGATTTCTACATGATGATTAAGACTACTTATGCATGAATTATTATGAATTTTATGATGTATATAATTTTCAAGTATAAGTATGTGGTTTCAAAGTATGCATGATTAGGGCTTAATGATTTGATATGAGTTCCTTTACTAATGATCCAAATTGACTTTAATGCATGTTTTACTCTATGAATTCTATCCAATTGCATATTTTTGACTAAATTGTTCATGAACCCACACTTAGCCCTAGTCTTTTATGATAAAGCTATGAAATTTCATGATTATGATCTCAAGTATGTAAAAGCATATTTTATGACAATGATGATGTTATGACAATGACAATGATGATGCTATGATAAAGAGGGTGATGAAAACCCTAAATGTTTATGAGATGAAGTTAAGGTGACAATGTCTACCCACACTATGATAAAAGCAAAGTTAATGGACTATTCTTATGATATGACGATTTCATAAAAACTATGATGACTATTTATGACTTATGAAAACATGATCTTAATAAAGTATGAACTATGTTAAAAGTTATATATATATATATATATATATATATATACATGATTTCAAGTATTTTGTGGGATATGACTTAGCACTGAGAAGACTTAGTAGATATCATGTCCCATAACTATGTGCCACCAAAGAAATGTTGTTTATATTTTTATGCCTTAAAGGTATGTTAATGGATCCATACAGCTTTAATGGACACTCACCGTGCTAGGATAGAGCCTTAAGGGTGGGGTCAAATGATGGTTTTCACCATGCTGAGATAGAGCCTATAGGGTGAGAATAGAGTTTACCTTGGCAAAGTAGACTCCTCTTAATTCGATGAGAGTGAACACCGAAATTTCATGTAATAGTCTGCATGGTCTTATGAATGTCGGTTATGGTATTATTTCCACATATGTATGTAATGATGATGAATGGATTTTTACAATATCTCCTCATATGATTTTTAAACTTACATGCTTATGCATATTGTACCTTTATTCTATTGATGATGATTATGCATATTGATATTATTGTGATGTCCCTTAATTCATGGCTTACCTTCATATTTAGTGCATTCTATGTACTAACGCATGCTTCTTTATCTACATGACCCAATCATGTAGGGACAGACGACGAGGAGACCATTCCATTTTCTGGCTAGTTTCTGAATAATAAGATTGAACACTTGTTTATGAGTTTCCATGCTTCGGGAACAAGTCTTATGATATTTCTTTTAATTTGAGACTTTCTCTTTTATTTCTTTATGTACATCTTGAGGTGAGTTAGTGAGTTATGTGCTAGACCCCGTCAAGATCTATTATGTAGCGGCATGATTTAGACTACGGATGGATGTATATTCCCTATGGAAATTATGACATGTCTTTTCTATATACTTTCACTTGCTTATTCTCTTATGTATGCTTATTTTACCTTATGAATGTCTATGATATTAACACGAGGCTTAGATGGGATGCCTTCGGGTATCAAATTCGTCGTGTCACGACTAGGCCTTAGGTCCGGGTTGTGCCATGACTCTTCCTATGGTATATGATTTATTCACTATAGCTCATGTGTTTTACAAGCTTATATGATTTCTTAATATGACCTTTGATCATCCATGCATTATAGAAACTTTTTCCTAAGGTTGCATTATGATTTTAAAATGATATTGGCTTTGTTCACGACTTACTAATACTTTTCAAGAGGTTGACTTATCATGTGTCCTAACATGGATCATTGTATCTTTATTTTATGTCATGCATTGCATACCTACATACTTAGTACATTCAAAGTACTAACACATATTTTTGTCTACATGATCTCACCATGTCGGTATCGGTATTCTTCCTCCTCCTACACGTGGCTAGCTATCAGATTGATTGAAGACTAATATTAGTGAGTCCTCTAGTTCGAGGACAACATCCTATTTCGTTTAAGCTTGGGATGAAACGAGACTTTTAGACTTTCTTTATTGTGTTTTTCTTGCTACTTTTATTGAGGGTGAGCTTTGGACATGCTTTAGCTCCTGTCTAATCTAAAGTTGGAGGTAATGCTGGACACATGTATGAATGTATGATGCCACTCTATTACTTTTGCTAGTGCTTTATGTTAATTCCCTTAGTCCCAATTTTCCTTAGTTTTCGCTCTTATTATGTTCATTACCAAGAAATGCTTGATGAATGCTAAGAGGCTTGGGTGAGGTGCCTTCAGATTCCTTATTCGTCGTGCTATAACTAAACCCTAAGTTTGGATTGTAATAGAATCAATCAATCAATCATAGCTTTGAAATCAGTAGACTGTCATTTGTATATAAGTAGCTCATTGAAAATTTTAGTGATTCATCAATGTGAGAATTATCTTTATCACACTTTGAATCCATGATTAGGTGAGAAAATTCTTTCGCTAACCTTTATTCATTTATTAGGGAACTTCACTAAATCATAATTGAATACTTTCATGAGATTTTAGGTGAAACCCTTATCATGATTATTGTTCATAGTAAAACTAGGGTAATTATGTGGGTTCAACCTCAAATCAACTTAAAAAGATGTAAGTTTATGAGATCATGTATAACTACAATGAATATCATCAATTAAAATCATAATTGAAAGAATCCATCATGAAATTCATGAACCCTAGGTAACCTTGTAGAGAACTTGCTGGTAAATCATCAAAAATAATACAATTGAGAGTAATCCATGCATAATTGAGTTCATAAACATTAATTGAAACTTAATCATGTAATTGGAAGAGAATTCAACAAACCCATAATAAGAATCATGAATCTTAAAAAGCATTGTAGAAAATTTATGTGAAAAATCATCAATTTCATGCAATTAATAACAATTCATGTTAAGATAAATCAATAATTATAAAATAAATCATAATTCATGCAATTTAGTAAAAATCATGAAAACCCATAAAATACATACTTGAAATTTGTAGAAAAAGTGAAAAATTCTTTGGGCTCCCTTGATGAATATCCACATACCTTGGATAAGAAATTTGAAGAAAGATTGGAGATTGGTGAAGAATTTGGAAGAAAGTCTTGGTTGATCTTCAATGGAGCCCTTAGGAAGTTTCCCTAGAGAGGATTTGTAATTTGGAAGTGGAAATTGAGAAATTAAGAAATTTGCTAGGTAGAAACCTTTAAATTGCATTTAAAATATTCAAAACATATAGTATTAGTGTTGGAGAGGCAAGAAAAAGTCCATAATATTCTTAAAATAAACTAAAATCAGACAAAAAAGGTGCCTAAATCTGATCCATGGTAATTCATTTTTGAGCGACAAGGGGTCAGGAGGAATTTGAATTGAAATTGGACAAGTCCATGATGTGGACTTGGCGCGGACTCTATTATCCCAAATAGTTTTGTCAAAAATCCACAAGCAAGAATCCCACTCAGGTCAGTAACGCGGACCTAGTTCAACAGATCATTTTTTCAACACAAAATATTTCTTTCTTGTTTCGACTTTCCAATTCACAATGTATTATAATTGTGAGCTATGATCTCTGACAAGCTTTATGATTCTATGATAAGCATGATTGAAAACAAGTATTATGTGGGATTTTAACTTAGCATCGAGTAGACTTTGAAGTGGGGACTCGATCCAAGGGATCCTTAGTAGTAATCTCTAATTCCATAACTACGTCACACCATAGGATTAATACCAATATATCCTACCTAGTGGATCCACATGTAACACATGTTCATGACACCCGCTTAGCGGGCTAGAGTTTACCGTGGCTAGTAGACTCCCCTTTTCTCAGTATATGAAAAAACATCATAATTCCATGTAATAGCTAACATGGTCTTATTGTCGATTCTGATTTTTATCCCACATATGCATGGTCTTTATGATACTTTATTTAACTATTTACGGTCTATGATCTTAAATGACACTTATTATGATTTCCTTTATGCAATGGCCTATTCATGTACTACTTATACTCCAATCTCATCCTTTATTTCATTACTTATATTGGTAAATTACATGCATGATTTATGATTCATTGCTTTACATTGCTCACATACTCAGTACATTCAAAGTACTAACACATATCTCTTTGCCTACATTATTTTATAATGTAGAGAAAGACACTCATCCTACTTCTCATCCACGTGACTAGTTCCAAAGTACCTTTGAAGATTTTGTGGTAAGTTCTCATGCTTCGAGTGCAAGCCTAATCTATCCTATTTCTTGGCATTCTTGGTTTATGTTGATACTTTGAGACTATTTGCTTTTGTTGAGGGTGAGCTAGGAAGTTGTCTTAAGCCTCCACCTATGGTAGTTCTAGTAAAAGCATGTTGGATGTGTGAAATCTATGTCGTCTTATTTCCTTCCTTATTATGCTATGTTTTTAGACATTTATGATTTCTTCTGCATTATTAGTACCTTATTTTACCTTATGTATGTTTGATATACTAAGAAGCTTGATTGGGGGTTTCTTCGAGAATCCTAATTACCGTGTCACACTCAAGGCCTAGCTTGGGTCGTGACAATTTTCTCTAGCAGAACCACAATTTTGCTGTAAATTTGTATAACAACAAAAAGATGAGATATATTTATATGACCTAATTGTCTTCATAGTGAGCACTTACTCCAGTATTAACTCTTATCTATTGTAATTCATTTTTATATGGCTAATCTTGAGAAATTGTAAGACCTTTTATTAGTCAAGGGGACAAAAAAATAAAATTATCGGTGGCTCTAATTGGGGTCAGTCATCTTTAGACGCAACGAGAAACATTGAAAAAACAAAAGGTGAAGCAAACACCATCACGATGAGATGCCCTGACCAACCATAAACATATTCAAAAAGTTTCAATAAGCAAAGATTTACACATTGTTTTGATATTTTATTAATGTATCTGACACATTATTGAGATACGATTATGTATCTAGTTTTTATCAATGTATCTGATTGAGTGTGTCTGTATCTAATTAATATATTGGAGATTTACGCATGCATCTCATATAATTTATTTTTTCGTGTATTCGAGTCTTGCCATATGTATCTAACCTTCTATCATGTATCTTAATAATATCATACACATTTGTTATGATATTATAATCTATCTGACTACATTTGTATGTATCAGATCTATGTATACATTGTGTTTAATTTAGATAAATTGTTAGTTTTGTATATGTAGATATATGGAAGGGATATTAGTTTTTATGATTATTCTTTCAACTTTTATTTATCTCCGATATAATGTATACATTATTATTTAAATTTTGGCAGAAACATGAGATGTGCATTTTTTAGTTAATTCATCACAAAAGGAAGGAAAGGATTTCAAGATTTTTATTTTTAGGAAGTTGTTATGCTACAGATTATGAAAAACTGTTAAAGGAGTAATTTATTCCACTAATTGAGCAATTCAGTTATGCTATATAAATCGACACACGTTTAGGTATTGACATATTTTGGATTCGAAAAAAAATATAAGAAATTTGAGTTTTAAAAATCTTTTTTGAAGTTGTAGAGAGATATATTCAAAAACTAACATCTATTTGTCAAGTTAAGATAATATATCCAACCAAAGAAATGGGTTTACAAGAAGTAATATTCGAAATTATCCTGAATTTTAGGGAAATTTATGTCGTTTGCCCTTTTATTTACCAAAAGGAAGAGGAAAGGCATAACCTCGTTATATTCTCAATCCAGGTGTAGCAGCCCTTTTCGATGGTACACAAAAGGAGAAAATAACAAACTCCATTAATGGAAAATCAAACTGACAACTCCGATGAAAAATCTAGTAGCGATCCAATGTTGGCATCACCAACGCTCCTTGATCTTACGAGTTACCAGCTTCACGATCTGGATTCGGTGGAGCTTCCTCCGAGTCTCACCGAGTTAGACTTGACAACGAATCGTTTGTCAGCTTTAGACCCCCGTATTGGCAAACTCCCTAACCTCAAGAAACTCTCTCTTCGTCAGAACCTCATTACTGACGCTGCCGTTGAGCCTCTTTCCTCTTGGCACCTCATTTCTCACCTCGAGGTATGTATTATTCACTTATATCCTCTAATCACTCTAACTTTGATCATTATTATTATTATTCTTATTAAATGTACATGTCAACTTGCCGATTCTTTACTATGATACTTGTTGATTTGCAAATTGAATTGCTGTATTTAACGGATGAAACAAATATGGAACTTCAAAATAAATGTCCTATAGCACACTGAATGGACTGAAATGAACCTGAATAGCGCAAAACGGATACCACATTCATGTACATAGTCTCAAGTAGTTTGGACTGAGGTTTAGTTAATTGTTGTTGATTGATTGATTGTGTTGGAAGCATTTATTTGCTGAAGAAATCTTGGATTGTGGCTGTTATATGGTAGAATGAAGATTACCTTTAAATCTCAAGTGGATTTTTTTTGATAACTGAGAAATCGGTCTGTCGCCCGTCCTTTGGACCAACCACAACCTTCTAAACTCGGTGGATAATGGGCCCCCCCTCTACTCTTCTTCATTTAAATACCAGACTTCGCTTTGCATGGTGCGGGATTTGAACCTGTGACCTCAGCCACAAATCCTCCACCCTTTGCAACTTGAGCTTGGCCCTGGGGTCTCAAGTGAATTTTAATTTTGATAGAATTGTTTGCAGAAAAGCCCATGATAAAAGAGTAAAAGGTACACCTCAAATCACATGAAAGGATATTGTAGCAAAAGGCTTACTATTTCTCCCAACTTCATTCAAATTTTAGTTAAGAATAGAATACAATGGGAGCGGATGATTGTTGTTTCACTTATATTAAGGCTGGTGTTTGCCGGAGTCCATTTATTTTGGTTTTGACTTGAATGCGTACGTAGTAAGAGCGAGTTTTATAGAAAATCAATTAGTATAAGAATAAAATGGACCTGAATAGAGGGGTTGATATAGAGGATTTGTACAGTAGACGATGTAGTTGACTGATTGATTGGTTTATGCAGAAAAAAGATAGATCTTATGAGTATATCCGCATGAGCTATAGCTGCTTAGAAAGATACAATGATGAATTGCCTACCTGTATGGTGGTAATACTAGTCTAGCTTGCACTTTGATTCGTGAATTCAATGATTCCACAACTTATGTTGCTCAGACTCTTCAAATATATCGATGTGCGCGTGTCGGATCCGACATGGGTGCGGCAATATTTTTGGAAAGTCCGAGCAACACAGATCGCAACTTGCTATCTAACCTAATATGTAATTCGAAGTGATGTACACTTCAATTGGTTCATAATATTGATGTACCATGAGAACTTTTTTTTGAAAAAAATTCTTTACTCTTTAGGGGATTTCTTTCATATTAATTCCACCATTAAAATTTTATGATGATTGAATGGATATGCATTTGGATAATATTTTTCTTCCCATGATAACGATGATATTCAAATAGAAATAGTGAAACCTTTTTGCTGAAGCATTAAATTGGACAAAGGTTTCAGTATATTTGTGTGAGTTATAACTGCTTACTCATTGGTCCAGGTAAAATGCTGTTACAACGGTAATTTCTTGTCTAACCTTATCAGTATGGTTACAACTTTGATTAATGCAATTCATTGATACTGCAACTGGCTATTTAACCTAAATTGTATTTAAGTTGTGTAGGCTTCTTTCGGATAAAGTTGATGAACCTTAATGAACCATGATTGAAAGATAGTTTGCTTACAATTTTAGGGTTTCTCTTTATTATTTTTGATAAGCTAAAGTATTCCTTTAATAGATTACCAAGTGTACTTGAAGAATATGTTCATAATGTTTGTGTTGCTCAACCACATCTCAGGTTAACCCAATTCTCTATACAAAATAGATTCTCTTGTTATGCCAAAGGTATAATGAAATTAAAACAAACTTATGCATGCTAGCTGGCCCGAGCACCACCATTATAAAGAAGAAAAAGAAATGAGTACAAACCTCTTTACATTATTTTAGAATTGTTTCCTATTTCTTTTGATAATGAATGATTTCCTGTTTCTTTCTATCCATATGATCCAAAAGAAACACATTGGTGTCATTCCTTTACCTTCAAATCTTCTATAACCTCTGGCTTGTCAATATTCTTAAGAACACCGTGACATGTTAAACAAAGAACACACCAATATAACAGTAAAGTTGTACTGTAGTGATATATGATTTATATCCTGCCCATGCTTGCATAGAAAGCACTAACTCATAACTATTGGCTGCCTCCTTAAATTGTCTACTGTTGAAATTGCATCATGCACTGTGCACCTAGTCAAAAGACCGTTTTTGGAGCTTTAGTATCTAAGATTTTATTTTGTACCTCCCTTTTCTCTCCAATTCCTATTAACTCCATGTGTGAATTTATTTAGTGAAAGATTTCCCTCTTGCTCTCTTCTTGTTTGCCTTCCTCCCTATTGAGGTGTCACTTATTTTTCTTAAGGAATCCCTGACCTCTCGTTCTCAGTGGCCCTCATAAAGCTTGTACTTCATGTGACCCTGTTGTTCTTTATTAACTTATTGGTTTTTATATCCTCTGACCTTTGCTAGTCTACCTGTGGTTATGCATCCTTCAATAAAGTCCTGTGTGAAGGATGCACTTAGTTCCCTATAACTACTTATTGGGGTAAGTCTTTGGGTATCAGTTGTAATTGTATTGATGGATAATTAGGTTTCATTGAGAATGTAGAAAGAAAGTTGACACACTAGAAAACTGTACTCATCCTTTGGATCTGGACAAGGTTTGGGATTTGTTTCCCCACTAACATGGTGTCCTTATTTCTAATTCCTACATTCTCTATAGATCATAAAAGGCCCTCTTCTTTCTCTTCCTCTTAATCTCTAAATTCATTGGCAAGAGCTTATGTTGAGGTGTAAGAAATTCACTCGAGATAGCCTTATAATACTTCTATCACACGTTCTAAGGAGTAAGTAATTTGTATGAGTCTTGGCCACCAGATCACTTGCTGATGTTTTGTAATACAATGGCTAAGACTCTGGCAGATTACTTACTCCTTAGAAAGTGTGATAGAAGTTTATGTAAAGACTGCAAGGTTATCCCAAGTGAGTATCTTATAATCCAAATGAGCTCTTGGCAATTGATTTAGAGATAAAGCTAAAGAGAGCCTCATATGCCTTTTAAGAATCAAGTGGTGTGACTTGTCAATTGCCAGATCTCAGGATATGAGGGAGTAGTGAGGATGCTAGTAATATGTGTAATATGACATCTAATTGCATTAATAAGTAGCTAGAAAGGTGTTAGGAGTCTCGAAGGATAATGTTGGAGGGGAATGGTGGTGGAATGGAATGGTCTAAGGGAAAGTGGAAGCCAAGGTTTGTGGAGAGCAAAGACGAGGAGGAAATGAGGGTAAATAGGGAGAGGTATAAGACAACAAAGAAGGAAACATAGTTAGTTGTTGCAATGGCAGCATTTGAACACTTGTATAAGGAAGTTCAGGGTAACGGCGGGATAAGAAGTTGTATAGGCTCACCAAGGCGAGAGAAAGGAGCTCACGACCAGGATCAAGTAAAGTGCATCAAAGATAAGGAAGGTAAAGTATTGATGGAAAAGGCACATATTTAGACGAAGATGACAAGCATACT
The DNA here is from genome assembly GCA_038996855.1 of Solanum aculeatissimum. NCBI lineage: Eukaryota > Viridiplantae > Streptophyta > Magnoliopsida > Solanales > Solanaceae > Solanum > Solanum aculeatissimum. The sequence goes on along the minus strand of JBCEWC010000336.1, from coordinate 34,171 downwards.
TCCATGAACTCTTGAATGAAGAGGGGAATAGGAATGTTGTGCGGTGATTTAGAGCACTCTGAGAGTTGTTGAGATTTTTGGTATCGTAGGGGTATAAAGTTTGAAGAGGTTATTCATAAGATGAGAAGGGGAAGAGCAGTCAGGCCACACGAAATCTCGGTGGCACTTTGGAAAATGCAAGAAAAGCATGTATGTAATGGCTAACTGGGTTGTTTAACATCATTTTTAGGATGTTAAAAATGCTCGAAGAATAGAGGTGCAGTATAGTGATCCTGTTGTATAGGACAAGGGTGATATTCGGAATTGCAATAACTATAGCGGTATCAAGCTGCCAAGCTTCTTATTGTCCATTTGCTTGTTTGCGACCGTCTATTTTTGTAAGGAGTGCCATTGCTCCTTTTGACACCCTCCCAAATTATTTACTGAGTTGTATCACATTCAGTTATACTCAAAATGATGCATCCAAATCCCATTCAATTCCCTCCTACACTATTTGTATCTTCATATCATCGAGGACATGATCTTAGATAGAAAGGAGTGGAGGTCGCGTATTAGGATAAAAGGCTAGTAGGGGTAGAATGTTGTCTTGCCTTGTGACGGTGTAAGGTTTTTCATAGGATTAGTCATGCCATTATAGTTGTGTTATTATTGATCGTCGATGATTTTGCTACTTGTATTTTTCTTGCAGAATTGACACTGCTCTTCCTTTAGCCGTTATTCTATATCTATTATTTTTTTGTCTTTTACTTGGGGCTGATACATTTGAGCCGAGGGTCTTTCGGAAGTAACTTCTCTATCTCCATGAGGTAGTTTAAGGTCTGCGAATACTCTACCCTCTCCAGACCTCACTTGTGGGATTTCACTGGGTATGTTGTTGTTGTTGTAACTGGTAAAGTTGTTGTCATGTTACCAGGAGGTTACGGGTTCAAACATTGGAAACATCCTCTGGCAGAAATGCAAGGTAAGACTGCATACAATAGACCCTTGTGGTCGGGCCCTTCCCTGGACCCAGTGCATAGCGGGAGCTTTAGTGCACCGAGCTTGCCCTTTTATGTTGTTGTTGTACTGTTTGTATCTTCGGAGGTACAGTTTCTTCTATTGTCCATATTCTTGAGTTTGTTGTTTCAATCATTTGCATGTCCTCTGTGTTCACAAGGATATCTAGATTTCGTGTCTCCCCTTATATATTTGTTATGGCATCTTAGTAATTATCAATATCTTCATGTATTTCCGTCTCTTTCGAGTACAGGAATTGTAGGTCTTCTTCTCCCTTGTGGTTAGAGTTGAATCTCTAATATAAAGATCGTTTTCTTATGTTCTCCAGTCTAAGTTGCTTTACAAAATGATCTTAGTTTCTATTTCTTAGGAGAATGAAAAGATAAGTTCTTGAGCATTTTTAGTTATGTTATAGCGTTGGTTAGTCAGAGATGCTCAGCAGATTTTACCTCTGCAAGTTGAATACTTGTGTGAAACGCGAGAACTTTGCAGTTTTTCATCCTGATAATTTTGTTTTCTAAAGCTTTGAAAGCACCAAAGCTTAAAGAAAATGTTTAGTAACAACAGCTTATTTTCAGACTTGAACTGTTTTGCTTCTTGTATGGTAGTCTGATCGTAGATGCGATAGAAAGAGGCCTGTTAAAGTTATCTGAAATCATGCCTGTGGAACTGTCTTCTCCAGGAGCTAGTGCTTAGGGACAATCAACTAAAGAAAATTCCTGATGTTGTGATATTCAAGAAGCTTCTGGTATTTGATGTTTCTTTCAATGAGATATCATCACTTAGTGGATTGTCCAAGGTATCCAGTACACTCAAAGAACTATATGTGTCTAAAAATGAAGTCACCAAAATGGAGGAGATTGAGCACTTCCACCAGCTGGAAATACTCGAACTTGGGTCCAATAGATTACGGGTTAGTTTCTCTTGAAGATGATATCAAAAGAAATTATATAGTTGTCAACAGTTTACACTTGAAATTTTTTTATCATAAACATTTTTGTAAATATGAGTATACTGTGTAGCTTCTCTGTCTCAGTGGACACCTTTGAAGTGCTTTGTTTCTTGATACAGGTTATGGAGCTTCTGGAAAATTTGAAAAATCTACAAGAGCTTTGGCTTGGACGCAATCGTATTCGAACAGTTAATTTGTGCGGTTTGAAATGCATTAAAAAGATTAGCCTGCAGAGCAACCGTTTAACTTCCATGATTGGGTTTCAGGTCCTGATACCTAACAGTTGTGCTTTGTCATTGTAGATTACTTCATTTTGAGAGAGAGTTATTTTGTTGTTTTCAATCTGCAGGAATGTGTTGCTCTTGAAGAATTATACTTGAGCCACAATGGTATTGCGAAAATGGAAGGTTTGTCTACCTTGGCAAACCTGCGGGTCTTGGATGTATCAGCAAATAAGCTTACAGAAATTAATGACATCATGAACTTGACTAAGTATGAATTTTTTCCTGGCAATTCCAAATGTGTGAATTACTCCTCTAATGCCAATTGCCAGGACTAATCATCATCTTCATGTTCACTTTTTGTTTCTTATTGCAGACTAGAGGATTTGTGGCTTAATGACAACAATATAGTATCATTAGAAGGACTGGCACAAACTGTTGCCGGTACTAGAGAGAAGCTAACAACCATTTACCTCGAGCGAAATCCTTGTGTAAGTGTCTTTAAACCATAACACATCCTTGTAGTATAAACTGGCAGCAATTGTTTTGCTCTTTTTTGGGTTGTATATTTTGCTTGAAATGATGCATAAAATGTTATTGGAAATTGGTACTCTAGCAAAGAAAGTTTCAACTCTTAAAAAGTTGGATCATGTGGTGCTAGAGATGAAGGAACAAGGCTAGAAATGGAGCAAATCAGAAGGTGAAAATACCTACAGGAGGAGATAAAATACTAGTGGGTGGAAAGCAGTCAGAGGAGCAATCGCACAGGGAGAAAAGTACTAGCAGCTTCATTAATCATAATTCCCATTACCCTCGATGGTTGACAATGGAGTTTTTGAAGTTTTCTGGAGAAGTTCTCTGATCTTGGTTGTTTAGAATCGATCAATTCTTCAGTATCTCTCTTTGATTAATCAATGTGTGATATTCCAAATCCTCATTACTAATGGAATCCAAATGATCTCTGGATTGATCAGAAGATCCTTTCAGTTGGCTAGAATCCGTTACTTGAACGAAACTAGATCTTGTGGAATCATATTGAATATTTGACGGTACATTCTGTACCTTGCTAAAAAACTGATCCTTGTTTACCAACCACACATTGTCTAACCAAATCCAATTCTCTCTCCATACGTTCCTCAAAAAATCCGATTTTGGGGGAAGAAGATTCCCATGGAGGAGAAGGTTAGAATTGCTGCTCTACAGTTAGAAGGTGAAGCTGTGCGGTGGCACTTGTCTTTTATGAAATACAGGCAGCACATTGACCACCAACTTTGAATGAATATGTGATAGCGTTGGTGAAAATATTCAGGGCAGATTCTTAAGACGAGCTGGTTAGTGTTGAATTCTCGAATCTTTCTCATTTCTACCCAAAAGCAACTTCTATCACGAAGACATCATATACTTGCAAGGTTCCTGATGAAATGCTTAAAAGAGATTTAGATGTAGGTTCTCTGTATAGTGGCACCATTGAAAGAAAAAACAAAACTGAAGCTTTTGAAGACTTGTTTTGTGATGTGTTCTTTATAGATAATGAGAGTGATGTCGAGGCTTTTGAAAATATGCATCTTGGTTGGCTTTTCTTGGATGATGAGAGTATGCATCTTGGTTGGCTTTTCCTGAATGATGAGAGTGATATGGATGTAAAGTCCTTAGATAGTGATTGGAAAATGAGTGCTTTCGTGGCAAGCTTGTTTTGACTTAATTGTTTCCAAGATCATGACTCCTTGCAATTTATGGTTCGACTTTGAGAGTGATATGAAAACTTGGGGCAAAGTCCATTCGTGGGAAGAGATTGATAAATCACTTTTCTTAATAATAGTAGAAAGACCAAACCTAATTGCAGAGGAAGGAACAAAAGTGTGGGTTGAGAACAACAAAGTAATACAAATGAGGATGAGAATATTCAATCATGATGTGTACTTACTGTTGCATTGCTGCGCAATTAGAAGCCGTCAATTATCGATATTCTAGTCCATATTTCACCCTTGAGGATCTCAAGGAGAATGGAGGCAATCAGTTGTTCATGTTATTTCATTCTCCTGGTCCTTTATTTAGAAACACGAGTCCAACAATTAAAAGGGACTGCATGTTCTCAGCAGAATGGACGACCTTTTGCAGCCATCAATAGCCCGGGACAGACACATGGATATTGTGAAAATGGATTTAACCTTGGTGGAGCAGGTGGGAAGATGCCTGAGAAAATGCTGAACAATATTGTGGATTGAAGTGCTGATGGTTAGTCAAAGCAGAACTCATTATCGAAGCAAAAATCAGCAGATCATGCTGCTTGGGAATTCTTTAATGCATTGATGGCACTGTTTCCTCATTTAGATCCTTGAGGTCAAGGATCCCTTTGCAGCAGGGAATACTGTCACACAAAAATGAATCAGCTGATCAAGTTAGTTGATTTGCCATATTAGCATTTAAGAGACTGCAGTAGAAAATTAGATTCTTCCTCATTTCTATAAGAGGCATTGTATCATTACAATACAAGTATATGTATTCTATTCTTCATCTTCTTCTCTTTTCATCCTCCATAGCTGTCAACTTGAGTTTCTATGTAAAACTCCTGTTCAACTGTTAAAACCTCGGATTCCTTTGAGAATCCCTGGATTTTGGCTAACACTAAGGCTAGGACAGATGTGAAGAAATCACCTAGATAATCAGAAACTTATTAAGTTTTTGAATACACTCAAAATATTGTAGGTTCTCTCTTTACGAACCAGTGCCATAGGTCGTAGGAAGAAAACATTCAATTTCATATTGTAACGCTCCATAACAGATCCATATCAGGAGAGTAGGGGTGGCAAAATTAAACCCAAATTGCCCAACCCACCCAACCTGTTGAAGTTTAACCCGGCCATTTATTAGCTCAACCTATCTCCACTGCACACAACATCGGTCTAACAACCATTCTGTAGAACTTATGTTTAAGTTTAGGTGGTACCTTCTTATCACACAATACTCCTGAGCAAGCCTCCATTTCATCCATGCTACCCTAATGCGATGTGTGACATTGTCATCGATTTTCTCGCTACTCTAAATGAGGGATCCAAGATATTTAAAACTTTCTCTCGTAGGGATAGGTTGAGTGGCAAGCCTCACTTCCATGTCCGCATCATTGCAACACTGAATTTGCACTTCATGTATTTTGTTTTGGTCCTACTCAATTTGAACACTTTGGACTCCAATGTTTGTCTCCATGCCTCCAACCTATAATAAGCTCTGTCCCGCGTCTCATCAATCAAAACTATGTCATCTTTAAACAACATACACAATAACCTCTTCCTGAATAGATCGTGTCAGCTCATCCATCACCAAAGCAAAAAAAAATGCTCAATAACTCGAGTCTTGGCTCCATCGTACATATCCTTTATCACCCTAATATATACCATCAAACACCTTTGGCCTCCTGACACCTTTAAAGAACATTCCTCGGCACTTTGTCATAGGCCTTCTCAAAATCAATTAACACCGTATGGATGTCCCTCTTCCTTTCTTTATATTTCTCCACCAGTCTCCGCACAAGATGGATTACTTTAGTAGTCTATTGCCCCGACATGAATTCGAATTGATTCTCTGAAATGGACACTCCTCTCCTTAACCTGGTCTCCACCACTCTCTCCCAGATCTTCATAGTGTGGCTTAGCAATTTGATACCCCTGTAGTTGTTACAGTTTTGGATATCAACCTTGCTTTTGTACACCAGAACTATTGTACTCAATCTCCATTTGTTCGGCATCTTAGCTGCCTTCAAAATAACATTAAACAACCTAGTTAGCCACTCCATACTTGCCTTATCGGTGCTTTTCCAAAATTCCATTGGAATCGCATCAGGACCGATTGCTCTCCCCATGCTCATTCTGCTAATAGCATGTCTAACCTCCTCAAACCTAAAACATCTGCAATATTCGAAATCCTGAAGACTATGAGAGTGCGCCAAATCACCCAACACAATGTTTCTATCTCTATTCTCATTTAAGAGTTTGTGGAATTATGCTTGCCACCTTTGCTTAATGGAGTCCTCGTCCACCAACACCTTACATTCTCATCCTTGATGCACTTCACTTGATCCAGGACGCGAGCTTTTCTCTCTCTTTCGCGAACCTATACAATCGCTTAGCCCTTCCTTTTGTCCCAAGTGCGGCATATAAGCGTTCAAAAGCTGCTGCTTGAGCACTCATGACCGTCTACTTTCCTTCTGCCTTTGCCGTCTCATAGATATCCTTGAGCCTCTACTTATCTTCCTCATCCACACTCCAACTATTTTGCCTTGAACTTCTCCATTCCACCACCAATCTCCTTGCCGACACCAAAAATCTCTCTCGAAACCCCTAGTACCTTAGTAACTGCTTCTTTGATGCATCCAACAGTCATGTTCCGCATGTTGTTCACATCCCCGCTATTACTCCAAGCCCCCGTATCAATCATCTTGTTCCTTGTTTCCTAAGAAAGGACAGGATTCAGGCCCTTCCATCTAATCCTCAATCGATCGTAAAGGTTATTCTTCCTCCTACCCTTCTTAATCTCCAAGTCCATCACCGAAAGCGTATGTTGGGTAGTAATAATTTCACATGGAATAACCATGCAATCCTTACAAAGGCCTCTATAATCCTTCCGAAGGAATAAGTAATCTATCTGAGTCTTAGCTACTGTGCTACGAAAAGTAACCAAGTGATTTTCCCTCTTTGGGAAACACAAATTAGCAACAACCAGCTCAAAAGCTCTAGCAAAAGCCAGGAGTGCCGCTCCACCTCCATCCCTCTCTCCAAAGCCGAAGGCTCCATGCACATCATCAAAATCACTAGAAGTTGTACCATTATGTCCATTAAATTCTCCACCAATGAAAATCTTTCGGTGATCGGTATACATCTCACAACCTCATCCAAATCCTCCCAAAAGAGACTTTTGACTTCCTCATCCAAATATATTTGAGGCGCACAAGTACTAATAACATTCATAATAAGCCTACCTATAGCTAGCTTAATCGTTATCATTCTATCACTGATCCTCCTAACCTCCACCACACACTCTCTAAGGTCCTCGTCTACTAGAATACCTACTCCATTCCTATCCCTAGAGCTTCCCGAGTACCATAATTTGAACCCGTCCACATCCCGAGCTTTGGTACCTACCCATATAGGCTCCTGAACACAAGTTATATTAATCAACAACTATTAATTATGTTTTCCAGTTTTCTCTGTAAAGTTGTTTTCCTGTAGCAGTTGTTCTCTCTCTTGCAGTTATTAGCAGTAAGGATGTTATTCCTCCACTTTCTCATTTCAATAGTAGTAGGAAGTTATTTCCTTGTTATTAGGTGGGTGGTCCACCCATGTTGTATTTAAGTTCTTTGAATTCAATAGAAAGATAAGTAGAAAATTATTAAATTTTTCAGTACTTCAAACTCAAGAGATTGCAGGTTCTCTCTGAACGAACCAGCACGATAGGTCATAAGAAGAAAACATTTGATTTCATATTGAATTGCCCTATAACTAGATCCATATCAGGGGACCATAACAACTAATAGTAGGTAGTTATGCGTTTTGCTTTTCCTTGCCAGTAGTATTAATATAATTTTTGTTATTTTATTATTTTACTGTTTCTTGTTCTTAGTTTTCTATTATTAGTTGTCTCTTCTGCTTTTGTTCTCGTACTATCTTCTTGTTGTTATTGCTTATGTGCCATATCTGTTGTGTTTATGCTTTTCTTGAGCTGAAGGTCTATCGGAAACAATCTCTCTACCTGCACGAGGTAGGGGTAAGGTTGCGTACACACTACTCATTTGTGGGATTATACATGCGCACAGACTACCCATTTGTGGGATTATATTGGGTATGCTGTTGGTAGTTAGAGAGGCTTTTTTGGCTTAGGATTATCTCAGAAATAGGGGATACAACTTTGTTTAGGACGCTAGTTCACAGGATGCAACAACAATCAATCATGTGTTTTTACATTGCAAAATGACTAGCCAACTATGTGATCTGTTCATCAATTCCAGAAGTATTTATTTGTGCTATGCCAGGAAGAACTTCTGAAGTTTTGTCATGCTGGAACAAAGGGGCGAAACAGTACAAAAAAGGAAAAAGATAGATGGAAAATTGTCACATCAAGCATTTGGTGGATAATATGAAAGGCAAGGAAATCAAGATGTTTCAGAGACACTAGTGGCTCCTTGCAGAAAATTAATGAATTTGTTTTTTTGGTTGAAATTTGAATAAATACATGGTCCTAAGGCAATTCTAGATGTATTAGATTCCTTGTAAGAAGAACAAGTAGTTGACAATTGGCCCTGGAAACTGATTTGGAAGACTAAGTTGCCTCCTAAGATTATTTACTTTAATTGGATTGCTCTCCATGAAGCTAGCTTGACATAAGAAAACCTTAAAAGGAAAGATCTCCAGTTATTGAACAGATGCTACCTATGTTTGGACAAGTTGGAAACTGTGAATCATCTGTTTTTGCACTGCGAGGTTGCTACTAATCTTTGGAACATGTTCTTTTGCATTTTTGGGTTGAAATGGGTCATGCCACATCCAATCAAAGCAGCACATAAGAACTGGAGCATGTGGGGAGTTGATGAAACCATCAAAAGGATCTGGCCTATGAACCCTGCTGCTGGCCTATGAGCCCTGCTGCTATCTTTTGGGGTATTTGGAATGAGAGGAATAGGAATGAGAGAAATAGGAAGTGTTTTGATGGAACCTCAGCTATAAATCACACTCTGAGAACCAGATTCCTAGTCTTACTTTTTTGTTGGTATAAATTGGCTAATGTATCTAGCACCGAACAATTTATGGAGTTTATTGGTTCCCTTGTCTTAGATTGACTAACTGCAAAGGAACTTCCTTTTTCTTTGTCTCTAAGTTTTTGTCAATTTTTCTTTCAGTGTAAGTTGTAACTCTGCATCTTCTTGATGCATTTTTGTGAATGAAATAGCTTACTTTATCCAACAAAAAAAAAGAAAAAAAGAAAAGGAATGATGATTTAAATTTCTCTTCTCTATATTTTGGTTTCCAGCACAATTTTATTTTCAGATGTCTATCTATATATTTATACAGAAAATGCAATCATTCTAAAGAAATTTCTCTAGATTCTTGGGAGTAAACCACTGGTGATGGGTAAAGTAACACATACATTATTGTCTAATTGAAGCTCAAATTGTATTCCCATCAATTTGGTAACCATTGCGCTTAATCTAAATCTTTTCCATTCCACCCTCCCAAACCCCTGTTATCATGAATGCGAGACTTTAGGCCCAGTATGATAGGCGGACTCTAGAGCTCATTATTTTGCACTTAATAAGGGTCTGCATTAAAATACTAGGTGATTTTTTCTCATATGTCCAAACCTTGGTAGACAAAGTTACTTGATACTTGTGTTAGTTGGAGGTAACAAGTAACTAATGGAAATAGTTGAGGTGCGCGGAAGCTAGCATGACATCATGGTTATAAGAAAAAATAAATGCCTGAATCTGAATGGTATGAATCTCAGGCCTCATTTGTTTGCACTTAATGGAGGTCTGAATCTGAATGGTTCAGACGTTAGACCATTAAGTGCATTTGTTTTCATTAAGATTTAAGCACTTAATGAGTCTGAATCATTAAGATCTAGCATAGAGTCTTAATATCATTAAGAGGTATTCTTGTGTGGATAATATTCATTATCACTCTATCTACAATCACCAACCACCACCACTAACCACCTCTGCCATCTACCACCATCACCATTTTCAATCACCATTATCGTCGATTACCACTAACCTCTACAATCACAATTACCATCATTGCTAACTACTACTATCAACTACTACCACACTTATCTCCTCAATCATTATGATTATATCCATGGCCACCACCACCCCATCTCTGTAGCCACTGCCATCTCCACCTCCACTATCAACCAATATCACCACTAGTCAATTCCTACAACTAGCAGCACTGTCAACTATCATCACATATTCTTCGATAACTGCCACTGTTGCCGCAACCACCTCCACCACTACCATCAACCACTACCATTATTGTGGTCAATCTCTACAACCAATCACCTCCATGATCATAACTAGCACCACGACCAACTACCACAAACACATCACCAACGACCACCATACATTCTTTAGCAACCGCCATCAACACTGCTAACTACTAACATTAATCAACTTCATCATTTCAACCACCAACACCACTACCAATCGCCACCATTATCAATGGCGGAGCCACATAGGTATTAGGGGGTTCATTCGAACCCCCTTCGGAGAAAAATTATACTTTTTATATATGGTAAAAATATTTTTTATGTATATATAATAGATGTCGAACCCCCTTCGGTTAGTTCATGTGTCTACTTCTTAAAATTTTGAACCCCTTACAGAAAATCTTGGCTCCGCCACTGACCATTATGATAGTCACCACAATACCAACCATCTTCGTTGTCACAACTATCACCACCATCATTATTAGCCACTAATAACTATTATCATCGCTACCATCACTTCAAACTATCTCCACCATCACTAGCAAGTATAAGTGTATTTTTTTTTTAATCAAATATGATTTTATTTCATTATGAGATTGATTTTGGTCTTGTCTGAAGGAATGTCTGGACTTCATGTTAACAGAAGGAAAAGCTTCTTGTATCCCGTTAATGAAGTGACAAATATGGGAATCTGAAGTTAATTCTTGGGGGTGAATTAGGTGCTCGTCCAACTACTTCTTTGAGTATGCCTTTAGGGGCCAAATCTAATTCAATTTGGAATGGGGTGATTGAGAAGTGTGAGGTGAAACTAGCAAGGTGGAAGTCTCAGTACCTCTCACTTGGAGGAAGGTCGACTCTGATCAGCTCTATGCTTGATGCTCTTCCAACATATATGATGTCTTTATTTCCTATCCCACCAAGAGTCATTAATAGGTTGGATAGCATCAGGAGAATGTTTTTGTGGCAAGGCAACCAGGAAAGGAAGGGGTATCACTTAGTCAAATTGGAAAAAAGTGATTAATGATAAGAGAGTTGGGGGTTTGGGTATAACGAACCTGAAGAATCAAAGAAAAGCTTTGAGAATGAAGTGGCTTTGGAGGTGCTCCAATGATAATTATAATTTATGGGACAGAGTCATAAAAGCAAAATATGAGGAGAGTGACAATTGGATGACAAAGGAAGTTACCACTCCCTATGATGTTAATTTGTGGAAATCTATCCGATCACGCTGGAGTAAATTCAAACCAAACACCATGATTAAAGTGGTAGATGGCACTAAAACTAGATTTTGGAAGGGGACTGGCATGAGGTGGGGAATCTGGACTCACTCTTCCCACATATACACAATATGAATTTTTAGCAGCAGAGTACAATAGCTGAACTATGGACGCGTCATGGGTGGAATTTTGTATTTAGAAGGCACCTCAATGATTGGGAAATTCCTAGAGTTGTAGCATTTTTTCAGCATCATTGAACAATTTAATGGCTTTGGAGACAAGGATGGACATATTGTAGTGGTTGGGAATGGTAAAGGGACTTTAAAAGTAAGTGCAGCATGTAGGAAGTTGAACCGCCCAATTATGTCGGCACCTAAATGGCCCTGGAAACACATCTGGAAGGCCAAGATCCACACAAAGTGGCCTACTTTGTCTAGTTACTGGCTAAGGAAGCTGTTGACATGAGAATTTGATGAAGAGGGGGATTCCACTATGTTCTAGATATTTTTTTTAATGGGGAAATAGCAGAGACAGTTGATCACTTGTTCATCTGGTGCAAGGTCACTGACCAATTGTGGAGTCTATTCCGAAGGCTCAAAAACATCTCATGGGCCATGCCTCGTAGAATTTCAAAGGCCTTAATTGGGAAGAAGCAGGATCACAAGCAAAGAAGAAAATCAATTGGAGAATCATTCCTGCCGCTATTTGGTGGACTATTTGGAAAGATAGAAATCTTAAGAGTTTTTGAGAACAGGGAGAGTAATATGCAACAAGTAAAACTGAATAGTATTCTGACTTTGTGGTTTTGGTGTAATCAGATTTACTCTAGTAACACTGTCTCTATCATTTGATGTTTTAGACACATTATAGGGATACGACAGTGCCTTTAGAGTTCTTTATGTAAATATGGTTTTCAGTACAACTCATGTACTGATTTATAGAAATAGAAACATTTACCAATTTATTTCATTAAATATTTTTAATATTTAATTAATTTTTATTTGAATTGTATATTTATTGTGTACATGTAAATAAATTATGTACATTCAAACATTGAAAAACAAACCATCTTAATCATTAGTGTTTAGATTTAGAGACAATATTTTAATAATTCAAATGTGCATTCAGATTGAGACGTCTAAATCTTAATTAAAACATATGAGGCCTAAGACCATTTATTTTGGTCAAAGTGTTAGAATTGTTAAGAGGCTATTCAATTAAAGATTCTCGAGAAAAATGACCTTTCACCATTCTCTATCCACTAGCGTCAATATCCTCTATCCGACCACCACCACAACTACTATTGTTAATCACCTGTGCCGACCACCACCACAATCACAAACAACTACCACCACCACCATCATTACCACTACTGCCAACTACCTCCACCATCACACAATCAAACATCACTGCCAACCACCAAGACCACAAACACTAGCCGCTCCACTATCACAACTGTGTCCATTGCCAATGATGACCACTAACATTGTCAACTACCAACCACCAAAACTACTACCGCTAACATTGCTTGTAAGTAACACCAATCATCTCTACAATCTCGGCCACCACCACCACTGCCAACCATTACCGTCAGCACTCCTTCCGCACAACCACCGGTATTAGCCAATACCACCAAATACCACCACCAAACTCCACCTTACTACCTAATATTTTAAAGATATAATTTCAAATTTATATTTAAAATTTTAAATATTTATTACTCCCTCCATCCCACTTTATGTGGCCATATTTGATTGAACACGGAGTTTAAAAGAAAATTGAAGGCTTTTGAAACTGTATCATCTCATTAAGCGTAAATGGAAATGTTTAAATTAAATTGTTTCTAAATATAGGAAATTGTCACTCTCTTTTGGGACATAATAAAGATTAAGTGTGCCATAAAAAATGGGACAAATAGAGTACCTTTTTAAAAAAGATAAATTACAAACATTCAAATGTTGAGAAAACAAATAATCTAAATCGTTCAGTATTCGAGTCTAAGTACAACATCTTAATGTTAAGATGTATTTTCAGATTTAGACATCTTACTTTTTTTAAAAAAGAGGCCCTTATACTGCCTGTACATCCATCATGTAGGCCAATCCATTAATTCTTAAACTTGCTTTATCAAAATTTATCATTGAATTGTGCTGTATCCTTGGTTGGTTAATGTCCTGTAGATCTGTCTTCTGCTCTGTATGTCATGCTGTGAATTACCTATATATTTCCTTTTAGACTTCTAACAATTTATCTATTTGGCTCCACCTCCCTAAAAGTGTTGTCAACTTCTAGATTTATTGTATAAACAGGATACTGAAATATTAGATAATATTCAAGTCATCAATATCAGCTAATGAACAAACCAATCGGTGATGATTTCTCTTCGAAAGACATCCTTGGTTGAACACTATAACTACTAAATTACCCCAAAGCACAGAGGACATATGATTCTTCCTTGAAAGCCCAAGATGTTGAGATTGGAAGAGTGAAATTCCCATGAGATGACTTTTCTTAATCAATTATTTGCCTTTTGACATTGAGGTATAGAAGCTCAATATTTAAAAAAGGAACAAGCCTAAAGACAATGGAGCTTTGGCATGTAAACACTAGTTAAAACCAAAGAAGTTGTGGGTGTTGAAACCTAAGAATTTCAAAGGGCTTGGCAAACTCCAAGCTGAGGAAAGCTCTACATGTTAAGGATGGTATGAAAGATTACATAAAACCTGAACATAGGATGTAAGCCCTAAGCAATGGAAAAAGTTGAAAGATATGGATCCTGAGCATGGAGCCAAAGTTATGGAAGCAGCACTGGGATGCCTGCTTGATGAGTTTTGAGGCACATCACTTCAGAAAGAAAGATTTTGCAAGGGCACAGTCAAACAAGGTAAGACTGAACTCTGATGTCTGGATGGGATCTGTCTTTCATTGCAAGGTGAACAATGGGATAGAAATGTGGATTCATTGTCTTTGAGGTGAGCTTTATATTTGATTTGTGTGCGAAACCTTTATTCGTTTGGAAATTTCAGCAGCATGACATGATAGGACTTGGGTCTCTAGTGCTTTGGTATTCTGGTAGATGGCCAAACTCAGGCGAATATGAGACCTTGCTCTGTGTCTGAGAATTTATAAATCAATTCTGGATTCCACAAGGTGGGCTACTAGGTCTTACCTTGTAAAGGCATCCTAGAAAGATGGGTTGACAGCGAGTGGTGACTTGAACTTGACCTCTTGGTTGGAAATGGAATGCTCTGGCCACTGAAGCTACATCACTTGTCCAAAGACTAGACTTAATCATAAAAATCTTTTTCTTTTTCAAGAATCAAGGTATATTTGGATTGTGTTTGGTATATCTTTTGGCACGTCGAGATAGGTTGAACTTACATTTCATGCTTGCAGGAAATTTATCATTTTTTTGATCAGTTATATCTTTTACATCACAAAGGTAAAGACTTTCTTTGATAACCTCGCTAATGTGTTGTATTATGGTTGCAGGCACAATCTCCGAACTATATAAGTACCTTGAGACAAATATTCCCAAATATTGAGCAGATTGATTCTGAAGTCTATGCATAGGTGCTTGGATGTGGATCTTATGCATGGTTGATGCCGATCCCCACGAATAATGCACTTTTCTCAGTTCTATATTGTTTTCTATGAGGGCCAGCTAATCAGATGCTGTAAAACCTGTTATGGCATGATATCCAGCTCCTCTGGCATTTCAGGATGCTTAAGTCCTGAAAAGATGAAATTACAGGTAGATGCTACCTAATTACGGATCATGCAATGACATTTGCTGATTGGTTTTTTCTGTCTCTGAAGATATTTGTTTTGTTTGTCCTCGGGACTACAAAGGAGTAACAATATTGTACTATCTTTGTCCTCCAATTGGAAACATTGCCTTCTGGTGTTCTATGATCTGAACTGAAAGCACCTTACACTCATATTAACAGGGAAAATGTGTAAATTGGTATGTTACTGTCAAGTCAATTTTTCGATTTGATACCCATGTTTTTTTTTGTGTTTTTATTTTTTACAAGTATTTGAGAAATTCTACGTATACATTGTTAATTAAGAGTGGAAGATAAGTTCTTAGATATAATCTAGGATTTATGTACAACTTAGAAACAAAAGGATGTCAAAGTTTGTGAAGAGAAGATTTGGATTCCTTCCCCTCGGACACGGCAACACTTCCCCAGAAGAAAATCCAATATTCCCAATGTGTACAATTTTGATGTTTGTTTCCAGCTTTGCAAAGTTGTGAGCACCTTATGCTAAAGCGTCTCGCATGACCCAGATTGTTTAAATTGTGAGCAATTTTATATTTTTTGGCTGGTTAGATGACCTAATGCACGAACTTAGTTCTTCAGGTCAAACTCCAATTTGGATGTGCCAAAAGACACTATTAATCCCTGCAAAAATGAAGTGATTTTACTGATAATTAGAGATGTTGCCAACGTTTTTCGGTAGTTTTCACCATTGGACTGTCTTTTGAAGCTTATAATGAGCTCCGTTCAGCTCCAGTGTTCAACTATTATACACCAGATCCTTCAATTTACAACACCTACACCACTCATTACTCATTACTGCATATTGAGTACAGCCCCCAACTTAGACATGATCATTGACTATAAGAAGGAAGATGATGGAGCTTCAAGATGGACCTTATTAACCTTTTCACGGTTCCTTCAAGAATCATGAGTATTTTGGATATAGGTTGGAGCAGAAATTCTGCTGCAGAACAGGAAGGTGAAAAGTACTCGGTTGTCAGATCTCTGACTCAGCTTAGGGCTTCATTCTTTCTATAGTTACTGGTTCATTGAAACTAGAGAAATTGAAGTTCATGTTCTATAGTAAATAATAATTTGTCGAGAGTGCAAAGACTGCATAGAGATGGAGCAAATACAACAAATCATTCAAGAAAAAGATGTAAAAACAAGTAATAAAGGAGAAGAAAATATGAAATCAAAATTCTTCTGTCTCTGCGGTGCTCCTATCTCTTTCTAGATCAAAAGTTGTGTAAAATCTAAATTTATTGAATTTTTATAGATATAGAAAAAAATCTCAAATAAAATAATTAAGTCCAAAATAAATTGGAAAATCTAAAAACTATAAAATAATTAGATTTCCAGCATGACATTGTTTTTGCCCATTGAAATGCTGCCATGTGGCAACTAGTAGGTTTCTATTTGAATTCAATTGTAGCGCACCTCTCATGTAATAAAATATTACATTTAATCCACTAAGTTGTGGGTTAAGTTAAAAAACGTTCCCCACAAGGGGTGGTGTTGATATTTTGCCTCTCATAAGAAATGTCTTGCAAAAATACCTTCATTCACTTAATGAAAATTGCTTGGACAAAGTTGTTGTCATGACTCAAACCTAAGGCCTAGTCGTGACACGACGAATGTGACTCCAGAAGGCATACCATCCAATCCTCGTATTCATATCATAAGCATTAATAAGGTAAAATAAGCATACATAAGAGAATAATCAAGCGAAAGTATATAGAAAAGACATGTTATAATTCCCAATGGGAATAGACATCCATTCATAGTCCAAATCATGTCTCTACATAATTGATCTTGGTGGGGTCTAGCACATAACTCACTAGCTCACCCTCAAGATGTAAATCAAGAAATAAAGATAAAGTCTCAACATAAAAGGAACTTCATAAGTCTTGTCCCCGAAGCATGGGAACTCACCAACAAGTCTTCAAGCTCAATATTCGAAAACTAGTCACGAAGAGGAGCGGTCTCCTCATCGTTCGTCCCTACATGATTGGGTCATGTAGATAAAGAAGGAAGCGTTAGTACATAGAATGCACTGAGTATGTTGGTATGCCATGAAGTAAGGGACATCACAATAATATCAATATGCATAATCATCATCAATAGAATAAGGGTACAATATGCATGAGCATGTAAGTTTAAAATAATATGAGGATATATCGTAAAAAATCTATTTATCATCATTACATACATATGTGGGAATAAGATGTAATGACCCAGACTTTTGGGAAACTTATCTATGCTTAACTGATTGGTTTCCAGCTCGTCTTAAGCAATTTATGAATGTTTGGGTTTCACTTGTCAAGTCTTGATCAAAGGAACTCATTTGGATAAGTTTTGCATGAAGATTTGGGGAAGCACTGACTTCAAATGGCCATATCTCTTGGTACGGGAAGAACTAGGTGGGCTATAACTTATCAAATTAACGTTCTTTGAGTTATCTTTCCAACACACTTGGTTTTACTTGATTTGGAGTTCGGACGGAGAAGTTATGACCTTTCCAGTAAGACTGCCTGTGCAGGGATATTTCTGGAAAATTTGACTAAGGCATGGCACTACAAGATCCCATTAGGGTCACGAGCCACCAAACAGCTCTTGTAGGTGCCCCTTGGTCCTTAATACGAGACGTGGTGAAGTGTTTCATGAAGGCCTTGACCAATGGAATGATTCTAAGTATAAGGCTAACGTTCTGGAACTCATGTTACCTAGATGGAAGTCCCTACGAGCCCTTTGATGTTTGATGAATCGTGAGGCTGCTCGTGTGAGCTAGCCATGTTAGATGTTTGGCTAAGGGAGGTTACACTGACCACTGCACAGGTCGTGTGTCACCACACGGTTTGTGAGATGGTCCGTCTAAGCGTCGGTGCAAAAATTTTCTAAGTATGGAATCACTGTCTCACATGAACCATAGGAAGGGTCAACTTTAACTGGTCATATCTCTTAGCACAGGAAGAACTGGGTGGTCTATGACTTATCAAAAAGATATTTGAGTTAGCTTTCCAACAAAACTAGTTTCACTCAATTTCGAGTTTGGAGTAAGAAGTTATGCCCATTTTCGTAGAACTTGTCTGGATTGGGACAATGTGCTCTCACGACCCGTGTGAAGGCTCACGACCCGTGAAGCCTTCCTTGAGCCCCTGGAAATCTTTTTTTTTACACTCATTCATTAATTATTTATTTGTAATTTTGGTGACTTCCTAAGGTCGTTTTAGACTTTCTAAGCCTCCTAAACATTTGAATTAACTTATACACCTCTCTTCTCTCATTCAAATTCATTCAACACATAGAATATTCAAACTCTCTCATCTAAAAGCTTTCTTACAAGTGTGGGTTGAAGGTTCAAGTTGGAATTCAAGGAAGTCTTCTTCTTCAATCATTCTTCTCATAAAAGCTTCTAGTTAATCAAGGTATGTGGGATTGATTCATAGTCCTCTTTCAACCATGAAGACCCTAAAACTCTTTTACACTTGAATTTATGAAATTTAAGCTTACTTTAAATATGGGTCTTTAAATTTATTGTTGATTTGATTAAATTGAAGTATGGACTGTACTTATTTAATGATTTTAAGGTGATTTAAGTTCAACTATCATGATTTATATTGAGATCATTAAGATTCAATTATGCATGTCCCTTTAAGTCTTCAATTCAAGCATGGATAGTATGAATTATGTTTTAAATTGTGGATTTCATTATGATTTAAGAATGGATATATTTTTGTTTGTTGATTTAAATGTTAATCTCTATTCCCCATGTTATTCTAATATCATTCATTGCATTTGCATTCATGAGCATGGATTTTATGAAATTATGATGTGGGTTAAGTCTCAATGATGTTTATGACTATATTTTCAAGCAAAGAATGGGTATGACTAAGTTGTGATCACACTATGTCTATGATATGGCTCTTTGACCAAATGATAAGTGTTTACACCATATGTATATGTTTAAAGGAGTATAGGATTGAGGTTGGAGGCGGGGTGGACTATCTCCAAGGTCCATACTCCTTTCTCATACCTATGTAAAGAATGGAGCTATTCCTATGCATGAAAGTATGTCATGAAGAATGGTTTGACATTTTAGTCATGTATGCATGAAAGTAAAGAAAGTGATTTGGCCTTTAAGCCCAATTATGCATGGTTATGATTTCAAAGTACTTATCATCTTTCCAAAAGCATATATATGTATATATATTCTTGTGGGATGATGACTTAGCACCGAGGGATTGGAGGCAGGGTGGACTATCTCCAAGAGTCCGTACTCCTTTCCGTCAAACTATGTGCCAAACATAAGTTCATGTTTATGCCTCTTATGAGATGATTATGTTAAAAATGGATCTACCTTTGACAAGTAGGTCACCTCTTTATCCGTTGTGGGGTAGACGACGGAGTTCCAAGTTATAGCTCACTTGGTCTTATGTCGGTTGAGGTCCCATCCCCATTATGTTTATATGACTAAGCATTCATGCATCATGAATTTCACGACATATTGATATTGTATCCTTTCTTATATTCTTCTTTCTATATATGTGCCCTTATCATCTAATTAAGATTGGTTTATAGGTTGGTCATGTCATATTCATTGCATGCTCGCATACTTAGTACATTCAAACGTACTAACACATATTTTTTTGCCTTCATAATCTAACCATGTAGGGATCGGAGACTACATCTATCCACCTCTTGATGGTTAGCTTGGATCTTTGAGTATCACTTATGGTGAGTCCTATGTCCCAAGGACAATACCCACCATCCATCTAGCTCTTATGTTAAGTTGATTATGTCTAAACTTTGAGGGTGAACCTGGGACATGTCTAGGCCCCGCCCTAATCTAGACTTGAGGCATTATTGGACACTATGGAGTTCTTCGTACAAGTATGTTATGTGTATACTTGAGATGCTACGGTTAAGTATTATGTATGGATGTGATGATTACGCTTATGTTATTATGATATGTTTAATGAGAATATGCTTATGTAGAAAGTCACAAGTCCCTTCTTGTCCCCATAGCATGAGTCATACTTATCCGCCCCTTAGAACTTATTTGCTAAATGCTATGTGATTCATGCAAATCTCATCCTCGATGACATCCCCATAGCTTGAGTTCAAAGTCCGTAATCACTTAGAATTATGTGTTTATTATTTAATTACATGCTTTCGAACCCATGATGTATAAAATGATGCTAAGAGGCTTGATTGAGGATCCTCGGGTTCTCATTCACCAAGTCACGCCTAGGCCCTACTCCTAGGTCATAACAAAGATAGTATCAGGGCACTAGGTTTATAAATGGTCCTCGGAGTCTCCCTTGAAGGTAAATGGAGAATATACAACCACTAAATTGCAGATGTTCTCACATGGATCCTCATGTGCTAAGCCACTGAAAAATCCTTTTAATTGGATCAGCTGGAGCATAGTACTTGTAACGTGGAACACAACATTGCCCATGAGCAGGTAAAATATAATTGCTCCAGTGCTGCCAACTTGATCCCAATTAACATTATTGAGGTTTCCAATATCATCACAATTCACACTTCCATTGTACTCAAATCTTCACCTAAAAAAAAAAATTTAAAACAACACAAAAGAAAAGAAAAAACAAATAAGAAAGTTCAAACTAGAAAAGATTCATTCAATAAAACACGTATAACCATAACACAACACCATTCCCTGGTAACAACACCAATTTTATATCTGCCTCAACATACCTGAAAAGCATTAAGAAGGTGTGACGGTCGTCGACACATATTTAACAAACAAAGAGTCGGGATGGAATCCACAGAGAATTGTTATTCAAGTTTAGAAGAATTAATTTGAATTAAAGGATTGTTACATTAATAAGAGTGTTTGTAACTAACATGTATCCAATAAATAATTTTGAAATTTTAATTAGAACAATAAGTAGGAGAAATGTAAGGGGTGTGTTAACATGGGACAAGATTTGACAAATGAGTCTTACAAATTAAATGAATATGTCAATTGAATGTGAGTACACTAGAATGCTTATAACAACTATATCTTATCAGACAATAACAGTGTATCACATGAACTTATTACAACTTCATATGCAAAATCACTATAGGACATGCTTGGCCTAAGCAATTTATAAGAAAACCTTCTAATATGTTAGTTTTTGAACACAAAACAGACATTCAACAAAAATCTACATTATTTTAATTATCATACTCATTACACAACTTAATCATTCATAATTAATGCAACAATGGATGATCTAAACTTAACCATGAGTATGAAATCACTTCAATCAATCATAAAACATTCAAAATAGGTATGACCCAGTCATAAATCAAGTACCCATGTCAATTAGGGAATAAAAAATGACAGAATTTATCAACGTTAAGCAGGGTGGAATGAGTGTGAGGGATTACGATCCCTAGAAAATGGAGGGATAGCTAATCCAAGGTTTAACAATCCTTGGATAAGCCCCCTAAATGACCAAATTAACCCTCAATCCCTTCAAATTCTTTTAATTATTTTTTTTATTTTATTGATATTATGTTTTATATTTGTAATTTTCTACTAGTAAATTTATTTAAATAAATTAACTTAATTTTTTTCATTTTTGGGTTCATATTTACATAATATAAAATAATTTTTTGTCATATCAAAATTTTAAATTTTATTTATTTATGGATTTATATTTACATAATATAAAAAAAAAATAGGCACGTCAAAATTTTATTTTGATAATTAATTCAGTTGATACAAAGGTCTTATTGAGTGATTTTATTATACAAAAAGAAGCTCAATAAAATTTCTAGATAAAATTCTCAAAGTTGAGTGATTTAAGATGTTAACTCCATTTAAAACTAAAACTTGTAATTTTTATGTGTAAATGTAGATGGTTTATTCGATCTTATTATTATTTATGATCTTTTCAATTTTAAAAGTAGATATTCAATATTTATTAAATTAAAAATTGATGTTTTGTAAGTAACCAATTTATTAAGATGACAATTATTTATCTTCAAATAACTCAAGTGAGAAAGTAACAAACATGACAACAAATTTGTTTTTCTCCAAGCTAGTTAGAAGGCTACCAAAAAAAAAAAAAATCTCTGGCAATTACCTACCTTGATCCAATGACATGAAATAGAATATCTCATAATAATTCTAGGATATAATTGGAAAGAAGTTTTTGTAAAATTTTAAACCAACCACAAGATTAGGTGACAAACATTGAACCAAACACTTGATAAAAAATAATCTCTGCATTGTTAATCTTTGCGTTACTAATTCCTGCATTACTAATCCCTGCGATATTAATTTTTGTACCAAACGACTCCTTAAGGTCTTATTTTATCCTTAGAAAATAGAGGGATAGCTAATCCAAGGTTTAACAATCATTGGATAAGCCCCCAAAATGACCAAATTAACCCTCAATCCCTTCAAATTCTTTTAATCATTTTATTTTCATTTTCTTGATGTTATGTTTTATATTTGTAGTTTTCTACTAGTAAATTTAATTAAATAAATTAATTTTTTTTAATTTTTGGGTTCATATTTACATAATATAAAGTAATTTTTTTGTCATATCAAAATTTTAAATTTTATTTATAAGGGTTTATATTTACATAATATAAAAAAATTAAATAGGCATATAAAATAATTATTTTGATAATTAGTTCAGTTGATACAAATGTCTTATTGAGTGATTTTATTATACAAAACAAAACTCAAGAAATTTTCTAGATAAATTCTCAAAGTTGAGTGCTTTAAGATGTTAACTCCATTTAAAACTAAAACTTGCAATTTTTATGTGTAAATGTAGATGATTTATTCAATCTTATTATTATTTATGATCTTTTCAATTTTAAAAGTAGATATTCTATATTTATTAAATTAAAAATTGATGTTTTGTGAGTAACCAATTTATTAAGATGACAATTATTTATTTTCAAATAACTCAAATGAGAAAGTAGCAAACATGACAACAAATTTGTTCTTCTCCAAGCTAGTTAGAAGGTTACAAAAAAAAAAAAATCCCCGACAATTATCTATTTTGACCCAATTACAAAAAATAGAATATCTCATAATAATTCTAAAATATTATTGGAAAGAAATTTTTTGTAAAATTTTAAATCAACCACAAAATTAGATGACAAACACTTGATAAAAACAATCTCTATATTACTAATTCATACGTTATTAATATTTGTACGAAACGGTCCCTAAATGATAAAGTTGAGGTATATCTCGTCACTTTTTCCGAATTTTAATGCCATAATATTTTGAAATTATTTTGTAAAAATAGAAAAGCCTAAACATTTTTCCATATCGGCAAGCATATATAGGCACGTCAGTGAAACCCTTGGGCTACTGTTTGTTAACGCACTCCCTGGAATTGAGTTGAGCCGAGGAAAGAAGAGAAGAGAACTAATGGTTGATTTGATGAATAATAAGGCAGAACGGGATATGAAGAATGATGGAATTGCTTCTGTTTTACACTGTATTGATCTCTCCAGCCCTGACATGCATACCTCTGTTTCTCTCCTCAAACAGGTATCCCTTGAAAAGCTGTGATCTTTATCGGCTATTTATTGGGGGTGATGATAACAGCTGTAAAAGAATACCTTCCCGTATAGCGTTTGCAGAGAACAAATGAGATGTGTTGCAAAATTCACCTGAATTTAGATACAGAGAGTCTGGGTTTCCTTCTTTTTAGTTATATATAAAATAAACTTGAAATTTTCTGAATACTGCTTTCATAATATATCCTTTTTCAGTTTAAAGGAACTACTATCATTTTAATGCTTCTGTTAAACAGGGAACCTACAATTAGTTTGAAGCCCTTCTTTGTGCTATAATTCCTTTCAACATGTAGATTGTTTTCTTTCCATCTATCAGGAAATATGTATTACTTACTCTAAATGATCAAACTGTCTATCAGACAATTTTTCTCCAAGTTCCCGCTCCTCACAAGGGATAGTACCTGCTTTTTTATTTTTATGACCAAGAAATTTGTCTGGCTCATCCTTTGACCAACCATAGCCTTCTAAACTCGGTAGATAATAGGCCCACCCCTCTACGCTTCTCCACTTAAATACTAGGCTTTGGTTTGCGTGGTGTGGGGTTGAACTTGTGACCTCAACTACAAATCCTCCACTCTTTGCTACTTGTGCTAGGCCTGGGGGCCAAGGGATAGTACCTGTATTTAACTACATTTTATAGAATCACTGCTTTCTCTGCTTTCTTTTATCACATTTCCTTTCTGTTATTCCGTGGAAAGATCTTATTGCTCCATCAGCTCAGATATGTTTGTTATTTGTCACAGGCTTGCTTTGATTCAGGATTTTTCTATGTTGTCAATCATGGTATTAGCCAGGAGTTTATGGATGAGGTTTTCACTCAAAGCAAAAAGCTTTTTGACCTTCCTTTGGAAGAGAAGATGAAGCTTCTTAGAAATAAAAAACATCGGGGCTACACTCCTAGTCTAGATGAACATTTGGATGCTGACAATCAAATACATGGTAGCTTTTCTATCATCTCTATTGTTCTTATTATTGTTGGATTAGAGTTAGAGGGGATGTTTGCCGTATTCCTACCCAATGTTCACTGCACTACCAGTAGGATAAAACTAATTAAGATGAACCACAAAAATACCATAATACAAACAAAATATGTCAAATCTCACCTAGACACCTACCAGAGAGAGAGAATGCTCATAGGTATAGGATGGTTAGACTAAGATATCTCTCAACTCTTGCAGTATAAAACAAATCTACATTATCATAGAAGAGTGAGAAGCGCTACTTTAGCTGAGGCTACCTAGTGAATAGTCAAGAAAGAGCTCGCATAATATTTTGTCTGTATTATCTGAAAATGAGAATGGTGATGCATTCTTTTTAGGCATATTCAATAATATAAGGTTTACTAGCTCGTGTGAGGTCTTCCCATCGCAAGTTTAACTTTTGTTATTAATACACTATTTACTCGCAGGCAGTTGCATTCACACTGTGCTTTATGCATTTGTCTTTTCACTTTCTGTTAATAAATGCTACTTTTTCATTTAGTTGGCTGCTTTTTGATGGGCCTTAGGTGACTATAAGGAGGGATATTACATTGGTGTTGAAATACCTGAAGATGATCCTGAAGCTCAGAGACCATTTTATGGGTCAAATGTGTGGCCTACTGCAGGTAACTCTTGAGGGAGTTCTAGTCATTTACCTGAGGAATATACGATGAGCTTACCAAAAATCATTTTTTTATAAAGCACTTAAAAGTTAAATTGGTTAGTATTCTGAAAGGTATGCTGCCTGGATGGAAGGAAACTATGGAGAAGTACCATCAAGAGGCACTGTGAGTTACTGCCTTCCAACCATACACTTTACTTACTCGTTATGTTTTCATTAGCTTGTGTTTCAATGAGCATATTGCTTTATATCTTCGAGATTGTTTTTCCTCCCCTGCATTTCTCATTTTTCTATCATTTGCTACATTTCCTTGACTTGCATCAGTGAGGTGGCAAAAGCAGTATCAAGGCTCATAGCACTTGCACTTGATCTTGATGTTGATTTTTTCGATCGGCCAGAGTTTCTTGGCAGACCAATTTCTACTTTGCGCCTGCTGCATTATGAAGGTGAAGATGGGGAAATATCACTAGAGCCATCATACTTCTCTATTTGAAGTAAACTGATATTTTGTATTTCATGTCAAACTAGGTAAACTTTCAGATCCATCAAATGGAATTTTTGGAGCTGGTGCACATTCCGACTATGGTCTGATAACTCTTTTGGCCACAGATGATGTCTGTGGCCTTCAGGTACATCATTAAAATACTTTGAATTGTCTAGATATCTATTCTTCGTTGTTGATGTGGAACATGAACTCTTAAATCTGTTTCAGATATGCAAGGATAAGGATGCAAAGCCTCAGATTTGGGAGTATGTGCCACCACTGAGAGGGTGAGACATAATAACTTTGTTAGTTCTATCCTCTATTTTGTAAGTAAATTACAAGTTATAACTTGTAAGGCTTGATATTGCTTAGAATCATGTCTTCTCCTGCAGTATCCAACAGAGACTGCATGCCTTTTGTTAACAATGTAAAAGTTAAGTCTATATCATCTACATAGTGAAGTAGAAGTTTCTGCCCTCTATTATCTAATGGATAAATTAGTTTGCAGCTGAAATTATGACAATAATGTGAGTGACATTCTACTTACAGTGCTTTTGTAGTGAATCTTGGTGATATGCTTGAGCGCTGGAGCAATGGTATTTTCAGGTATTATGATGGTTGTGCATGTTGAGAATTAACTACATCAGAAGCCTGTCAATATTGATTTCACTACCTTTCTAAAGTCCTATATAATTCCCCTGTCCTGAAATTCTTTGACGATCTTTTCTAATATTGCTAAGATCTTTCATTTGTTAGTTTGACCATGAAAAGATATTCTTACTCTCTGACCTGATCTCGCGAAAGCTGTGAATAAATTGTTGCAAGTATTAATCTAGAATACTCTCTCAAATAGAGTTTTAAAACAAACCACGAAAATGCAGTCTTCTTCTTCATATTGCAGGATTTGATAGCTTCTCTTCGTGATTTTAATTGGTGCAAACCCATTGTGTATGAAATTGGTGCTCTCTTGGTCTCATTTTATGTGGCATCATTTGATTTGACATGGTATTTAAGAAAAAAGAAGACTTTTGAAATTGGGTTTAAAACAGTTCTTTAGATAGTTGTGTGTTCCTAAATTATTTCATGAAGGATAAAAGAACAATCTTGAAGTTAAATTGTTTCATTTATAATAAGATGACATTATTTTTTGAACGAACTAAAAAAGAAAGGATATTAGAGAGGAAGTATTATTTTTTTTAAATCACCCTATTGTATTTTTTCCTTTTTCCTTGTTAGCTAACTTTGTGCTCTACTGTTCAGGTCAACACTGCATCGGGTCCTTGGAAATGGTCAAGAAAGATTTTCTGTAAGCCCTTTGATGGATTTTGGATGCTTTCATATTGAAATATTATAAATGACGTAATCATTTAAAAATAATTGTTCAATATTAACCCCAAACTTTTTACAAGAGTTATTAACGAGTCCAGAACCAAAAAGGTATAATTTTTTTGAAAAAAAATCAAAATGGTAAATAAATGTTTTTTGAGACCAAAAGGGTAAAGGCACAGGCCCTGCTGCGCCTTCCCTTTAAAATATAATATTCGTTTTAACGTCTGAAAAAGCTGAAAAGACTGTGCAGTAAAGGTAAGGCGCAACACCTGTTTTTTTTTTTTTAAAATCCATTCTATGTGCACTAGTCGAGGTACAAAATAAAAAGAAGGTTTGTAGGTTTAACCAACAAGTACATACCAGTACAGTCAAGGTTTTGTGTAAATCTATAAGTTATTGACCACAACATCTATCAAGGTTACTATTTCTTTGGAATTTGTGCTTGAAACTAATAGACTTTCTCATTTATTTTTGAGCAAAGGTCAAATTATTGACCAACTTCAATTACCATGTTACATATTTTTTTGTAATTTTATTTTTTTTAACAAGTTTTAATTATAATTTTTTAAATATTTAGATGGAGTTATTCAAATTTATTTTAAATTGTTCTCTCATTATGTTATATTAAAAAAAAAATTGGTAACTAATTTTTTTATTTACGTTAAAATATTACAAGTTACTTTCTCCGTCTCAATTTATTTGTCATGTTAAGATTTGACATAATCTTTAAGAAAAAATTAATTAGGAGTATTGTTTGACTAATATACCTCTTATAAATAATTAAATTTTTTTCTATATATGTGTTTTTCAATTCTAGAGTAATTAATGCTAAGGATAAAGTTGAAAAAATAATTAATTTTCTCTTGATTATTCAAATTGACAATTATTTTGATACAATTATTTTTAGTATACATGAAAAATAAATTAGGACGGAGGGAGTACAAGTTATCGTATTACAAGGTTACCATGTTACGTTAAAATGTAAAAGTACCAGGTTACAAGTTTTTTTATTCACATTTTATACAATCCCCGTAATTATTTGTTTACTATATTTTGTCTATTTTAATATATAATATACTTTATAAAATTATAGATTGTTAAATATATTTCTAAAGTATTATATATTTTAAATATATTATATTTTGAAAACATTATATATTTTTTAAATAACATTATATATTTTTTAAATATATTTAAAAAATATATAATGTTTCCAAAGTATGCAAAAGTACATGTCATATTATTCTTTATTTCCTTATTTTTCTTCAACTACTATTATATTTATATTAAATTTAAAAAAAATGGAAGTCAAGGGGTCAAAATGATGGATACAGCTGGATGAGAGAGAAGCACAAAACTCCAAAAGAAATTTCACTTTTACTATTTTGAATCTAATTCATCAGAATTGATAACTGTGCATTTGAATATGACAGTGAAAGTATAAATAAAATGTTCATAGCGTCGAAGCTGTAAAAAAATTTTGACATGTAAGGCGCAACAGGTGTTGTGCCTTACTTTTACTGCACAGGCTTTTCAGCCTTTTCAAACGTTAAAACGGACGTTATATTTTAAAGGAAAGGCGCAACAGGGTCTGCACCTTTGCCCTTTTGGTCTCACAAAACATTTATTTACCATTTTGATATTTTTTCAAAAAAATTATACCTTTTTAGTTCCGGACTCGGTTATTAACCTCAGAAAGGAATGTTTTAAGAATATTATAATGTATTTGTCCAATTATAAAAGTGAATGGAAGGAGATTTGCGAATATTATAATGTATTTGTCCAATTACATATTGTACATAATAGTAGATAATACTAATAAAAGTAAAAATTTTGTAATTGATAATGTATAATACAAATAAAAGTGAAATATTACGTCTTATTAAGTTGTTATAATTTTGTAAATTATTATGTTTTATTGTACTTTTTAAAATTATTATGTATTTTATATTTCAATTTTGATGTATGTCAATTACTAGTTTGTTTAATATTTATTATTTTTGATAATTCTAAAGTAGATTGTATTATTTGTCTAATAATATATAGTTTTACATGTTTAATTTTTTTGAATGTTAATTGTAGTTAATATCCAATTAAAATTTATAGTAGAATTAACATAAATTTAATTTCAAAAAAGTTATGAATAGAAAAAAAATTAATTTTTTTAATCTAAAATTAAATTATAAAATATTTATGAAAATAATGAGATGTTTAATTAAAACATATAATTTATATAATGTTTAATTAAATGTATTGTATATTAAAATATTCAAAATACCAAATTTTACATTAAAAATAAAATTTAATGTAAAGTTTAGTGTTTGGTTGGAGAAGGTCACTCTTCTTCATGTTGTGCAGATTGCATATTTTGTGGAGCCCAGTCACGACAGTCTTGTTGAATGCTTGCCAACCTGCCAATCAAAAGTTAACCCACCGAGGCAAGTAAAATTATCCTACTTGTGATACACACAAGTAAGTATTTCGTTGTAGATTTGGTGAAGTTTGGATTGATGTTTCAACATGTATTTGGAAATATATTTAATTCCTTTTAAAAAAAATAAAAATATGATTTATATCCATAAGTTCTAAAAGTCGGTCAAAAATATGTTCAAGTTCGACATTTCACGCATTAGAATACAACACAACCAAATGAAAATCACGGTTAGCTTAATCTTCTTGTATCTCCTTAAACCATTAAATTTGATTTTTTTGGTCATATGAACGAATATCTTGCAGAAGTTGGGTTAAGCAAGGCACTGCCGGTGAAAATTTTTGTTGGCTAGATCATGCTTTTCCGAGACAAAGTAACTGGGTAGTGACAACTGCCATGGAGTAGGTATCAATGATGAAGATTCATTTAAAGAGGGGAAAGGGTAGATAGAATTTGTTGTCACAAAATACTTGCAATGTCTATGACTAAAAAGGGTTCTAAACTTACCCAGTGGAAGTGCCTATAGGCCCTTCTCAACCCAAAGTTTTCTGTTTGTGCTTATTTTCTGATAAATCCTTAACCAAACAATTTTTTCATTGTTATACCCAACAATTCTCACCTTCGATGTAGACTTTGGTGTTTCATGTTGTGGTCCTACTTCTAAGTAATTATCACAAAAAGAAAAATTATTTTGAAATATTTCAACGTCGATGTTGAAATTGAGAATTTGGAAAGCTATATAAACAGTGTTTTGCCACACAATTGGGAATCAAAACTTGCACCCATTGTGCTGCTCTAATCATTTTTAGAAATCCTTTATGTCCCCAGTATGTATGATTGCTACTCTATCAGGTATCCTCCAATCAAATGCGAGACCTACTTGCTCCAGCGTTACAGAGACACTCATGCCGATCGGAATACTTACAAATGAGATTCTTGGTAACTGATAAGTGCAAATGGCACAGCAAGATAAGGGATAAGGCTTGTGAATCAAGTTTGACTGTCTTGTATAATAACAATAAACATTATTAACATAAATATTTGAGTAAATAATTAAAAGAATAATTTTTAAATTTATGTGATTGATCAATGGACCATTTTATTATAGGGAAAAGGGTAAAAAATGTTCTTGTATTATCAGAAAGGATAAAAAAATATTCTTCGTTTATATTTTGGGCTATTTACGCCCTTGTACTATCAGAAATTGGTAAAAAATGTCTTGATACTAACGCAAAAGGGTCAAAAATGTCATTGATTTATACTTTGGTTCAAAAATGTTTTTATTAATGATATTTCGGTAAAAAAATGCTCTTATTGTTATCAAATGGGTCAGAAATGTCCTTCTTTAAATGAATGTATATATATTTTTTCTTTTTAAACATATTGTATTTCTAATAAAAATATTATTGTCAAGGAATTCTTTTCTTATTTTATTTTTTTAAAATCACATTAACTAATAAAAATGTAAGAATTTTTTTTCTTAATCTCATTTTATCAATTAAAATAGGACATCGTACTCCTATAACAAATAATATATGTCATAAATATAAGATCATAGTAAACCCAATATTAATTTTTATTTAGATAACAATAAAAATAGTAATTATAATAAAGCAAAAAAAAAATATTTTTAATTTTTTTCTCGAATTGAAGTAGGATTAATCTTTAAAAATAATATTTTTATTCGAAATACAATATGTTTAAAGAGAAAATATATATATACATTCATTTAAAGAAGGGTATTTCTGACCCATTTGGTAACAATAAGAGCATTTTTTGGACCAAAGTATTATTGACAAGGGTATTTTTGGACTAACGTATAAATCAAGGACATTTTTTTATCCTTTTTTATTAGTATCAAGATATTTTTGACCCATTTTTTATAGTACAAGAGCATAAATGGTCCAAAGTATAAATGAAGGATATTTTTTATCCTTTCTGATAGTACAAGAGCATTTTTGACCTTTTTCCCTTTATTATATGGTTGTATATTATCTTAACTTATGAACCTACGAAGATGGACAGTCAAAATTAATCAAATATATGTGACTTATTTTTGACAAGTAGGTAATGAATTATATTTATTTATTACTTTCTTATATACAATACTCATGTTTTATAATCAACAATAAAAAATACTCATGGAAATTTCACAAGTGGGGTTTGGGTAAGGTAGAATATATACCTTAACACTATCTTGTGGAGGTAAAGAGATTGTTTTCAAAAGACCTCGGCTCAACAGAAGAAGAAGAAGATAGTGAAGAAAACATAGTAAGTGCAATGTCCAGAAGGGAGCAAAGACATCAACAAAATAGTACAATAATCAATAAAAAATATAGTAGGACGGATTATTAAAAATAAGAATAAAGATGCTATATATCCCAAACAAGGACTATAGTAAAACAACTAGTACAATGTCAAACATTAATCACCCTAAGCAAAATAACACTACACTACCTACTACTATGTTATCCTAACACCCCAACAATTTCTAATTTAAGACTCGACATTCTTCATATGTGTATAGGTCTGAACCCGATGATTTCTAACTTTATATATGTGTACGATCAATTTTAAGTATTTGAAGTCTAGTAGATGTGAGTTAGGGTCATAAAAAATTTTAAGCACCAAGTTGAGTGAGAGATTCTTTACTGATTGAGTTTTCATACAGGAATTTACTTGGATTAACTTCAAACGATTATATCGCTTAAAATATGAAGAGTTAGGTGCCCCATAACGTATCAAATTAATGGTCTATGAGTCTTCTTTTCAACATTACCAAATTTACTTCAACTGTAACTTGAAATAAAAAGTTATGATCATTTTACTAACATCATGCAGTGCAATGATGTTTTGACCGACGGAAAAACACTAAAAAAGGATGTTTTTGTTCTTATACCCCTAGGAAATCCCAAACGAAATACCTAATTCCTTCTTCTCCTCTCTTAAACCTCAAGGCAAAACTCTGAAGAAAAATCAAAGCCTAAGATTTTCAAGCAAAGTTTTTTCAAAGACTTTATCTAGACCCAAGCAGGATGAACATGTTGATCGACGGACCCTACATTATAATATAATGCAGGCAAAAGAAGTATGAGTTAGTACATGACATGCACTAAGTATGTGAGTAATGTGAT
Organism: Solanum aculeatissimum; assembly: GCA_038996855.1. Lineage (NCBI taxonomy): Eukaryota > Viridiplantae > Streptophyta > Magnoliopsida > Solanales > Solanaceae > Solanum > Solanum aculeatissimum. The sequence continues at coordinate 1,496 of JBCEWC010000336.1, read as the reverse complement.
GCGTGAAAATCATAAAGTACAATTGATTAAATTTGAAACCACGATGAAAATTTTGTTTAAAGCGGGAAAGTAAAGCATAAGCAAGGTCAATACTATATGAGAGTCATAATGAAAACTTTGGAAGAGCATAACTCATTAGGAAACATACTCATTTGTGAGATATCAAAATCCAATTAGTGAAATTCATAAGTCATTGTGAGAGAATCATAAACCTTTGTGAGGGATACCGTTAATCAATATAAATCATGTGAGCTATAACGTGGAGTTCGGTGTTTAATTTCATACATAGAAAAGTAGTGGTCCTTCTTCACATCTCTGAAGCACATCATGCAAATGCCTCAAGAAATATTCTAATGAGTCTCCAACCACATTGAAGTCGTCCATGAACACCTCAATAGTGTCCTCCACTATATCTGAAAAGATGGAATCATGCATCTCTGGAATGTGGCCAGTGCATTACACAATCCGAATGACATCCTCTTGAATGTGAAGTTTCCATAAGGACATGTAAATATAGTATCTCTTGGTCCTCTGGAGCAATAGAAATCTGATTGTAGCCTGAATAACTATCAAGAAAACAGTACCAGCCTTACCCGCTAAGCGATCTAGCATTTGGTCCATGAATGGCATAGGAAAGTGATTTTTCTCTGTCGATGCATTGAGTTTGCGATAGTCCATGCAAATCATCCAACCTATGACTGGTCTCATGGGAATCAACTCATTGTTAGCATTAGGAACCAAAGTGATACCTCCCTTCTTTGGAACACACTGGACCAGATTCACCTTTTCACTATCAGCGATGGGATGTATCACCCCCGCGTCCAATCACTTAATGATTTCTTTGCGCACAACCTCTTGCATTGGTGGGTTGAAACATTATTAGTGCTCAGTACTTGGCTTATAATCCTTGACAAGCTGAATTTTGTGAGTATATATGCCAGGGTCTCCCGTGAAGTGTTCCAGTGAGGGTCTCCCGTGAAGTATTCCAGTAAGCTCATCAAGGCTCGGGGCTGGACTCTAGACCAAGTGATGCTCCACGGACCAGTACATGGTCCGTGTTCAGCTACATGGTCCGCGAGACCCCTCGTGAGTTGGTCCAGAAAGTCCCCCGAGAGTTCAAGCCGAAGCCGAGACCAAGTGAGGTCTCACTGACAGGTTCACGGAGTAGACGACCCCTGAGTAGCCTTTCGTGAGACCTTGTTTTGTGATCTTGTCCATTTCATTAATGGTTAATTCGTAATTTGATTTAATCCCATGCCCCTTTTAGCTTTACTAAAGTCTCCTAAAGCCCTCAAATAAAACCCTAATCCCCTTTTATTCATTCTAACACTCTTCAATCCTCACCAAAATTCTCTCAATCCTCTTGACCTCCATTGATGAAAGCTTGAAGAAATTTGGGAAAAAATCATCTTTCTTGTAAAATCATCCAATTCTCTTGGCTAATCTCAAGGTATGTGAGATTGATTCATGGATTTCCTTTCATCCATGAAGACCCA
>JBCEWC010000335.1:0-61512 GCA_038996855.1 Solanum aculeatissimum | reverse complement strand
ATAAATATTATTCTCCTCATTCATAATAATTGTCATGTTTTACTTTAAAAATTTATAATTTTCCAAGAAAAATTAGAGTAACTCAATATTTTAAAATTAAAATTTCGATATTCAAAAACTATACTAAAAGTACTATAATTTACAAGTTTTTCTACATCAATATGATAAAAAAAATTATATCTAAAAATGTTACTCAAGATTGATATCGTCTGAATTTGGAAAAATAAAATTATGACAAGTGAAAAGAAACACAGTGAGTAGTCATTCATATTGATTATTTTTACTACTGATTTCAAATCTGATCGTCTTTTTTATGAAAAGTGTTAAGTTTATGCACTTATATTTTATAATTTGTAGCTAAGTGATGACAGAGCTACATTGGCTGAAAGAGTTCATTTGAACTCTCTTTGAAGAAAAATATATTATTTATACATATCTAAAATGATATTTTTTTATATATATAATAGATGTTGAGCATTCTTTGGCTTTTGTGTATTTATATTTTATGTTTTGAATTACTCAGTAAAAATTTTGATTCCGCTATTGTTAAGTAAAGAGAGCACCCACAACTTTAAAATCTTGGATCTGCCACTGGTCATGAATATGACATTAATGCATTTGAGATCATGGATGAGAGGTGGGAGTAAAAATCATAATGAATACAATTTATAATGTCATTTCATTCCTCCAAACTCATTGAGCTATTTAACATTTCAGTCATTTGTGTAAACTGAAACGGAAAACACACGATTAATACTATTAAGATATTTAAATGGTTGTTTTTTGAAGTTCTTTTCACTTATAACATATTACTTCCTTAACATAATATTTTGCATATATTCACAATAATTATTAAATAAAAGAGTAACTCCAAGAAATTGAAAAGACTACAATAACTTTAGCTTCTCAATTAGACAATTCATTGTAAAATATTTAATGTTATAAAAATATTTATTGTAATATATTATGGAAATAGTTTTAACTTGAAGGATAAAATGGTAATTCAACTTTTCATTTTGAATCTTCCCACTTTTAGTAATACTAGATCATTGTTTATTATTATTTTCGCTACCTTTTTGAAGACTCTACACTATTTCCTTGTTATTTGTTATATTTTCTTCTCTATCTATTTTTTCTTTGTATCTGGATCGGATTTGCCACACATGAGTCAAGAGTTTTTCGAAAACAACTTTTCTACCTCCACGAGATAATGATAAATTTGTGCATATATATATTCTACCCTCAAATTCTATATGTCACTGAATATGTTATTATTATTGTTGGAAGCATGAGCGGAGCCAAGGAGCGCAAGGGTTCATAAAAAATTCATTAGTAATATAAACCCTATAGTCACTTGTATTTGCCAACAAAACATTGTCATTTATGTATTTAAATCACTATAACTATAATATATATATTCCCTTTGGTTTATTTTACTTTTTTTCACAATCCTTTTAAGAAAATGTATATGTATATCTATCGAATTGACTATGTATATATGCACATATGTAATTGTATATTTGACAAAACCCTAACTATAGCTATAAACTGTAATTTTTTTCAAACTATAGTTGTATAATGAAAATACATATCATATGTTTGCCTAGTTACGTAATTTTTCCTTTAAAAATTCTATGAAAACTCTAAGAATTTGAAATTATGATTCATCAGAGTCCAAAATTTATGAGTTGTGAATTGTCACAATTCAAACTCCATTTTTTCATGGAGTTTAAATTGAAATAGTTCAAAACTTCATGAAAACTTTAACAATTAAATTTTTAAATTTTAATGATCAAATTTCAGAAATTGTCATGGAATTTTGAATGTTCATAGTTCGAACTCCAAAAACAATTTATTGATATTTCAATTTCAAGAAAATTTTCTGAAGTCTTTTTGTATTTTAGCTAATGCTAATCTAAATTTATTTTATTTTTATTAAAAAAGTGACTAAACATTAAATAATTTAAATTGTGGATTAGAGCTTGTAAAATATTTAGGGGAAATTACATATATATATATATATAAAAAAAAAAGTAAAAAGTTTACAAAAGAAGTAGTCCATGTTTTATTTACATAAAAAAATAGCCCCAAATCAGCGAAACTATACATGACTATACAATATAATTATAGAAAGTATACATTGTTATACAACGTATATTACTTATACATGAATTATACACTAAATATACATTATGATACACAAATATACACTGACGATACATGTCTATACAACGAGGGTTGAATGCCCAAAATTATAACAAATAGTCAAAGGTCAGCCAGATGGTAATTTTTTCGTAATTAAAAAAAGTTGACTAATTTTTTTGTAAATATTTTCCTGGGTGTAATTATGCCTTTTTTATTTGTCACTTTCCTCCCAAATATACTAACAATTAATATAGAATGGGGTCATTCATTGTTTAAGGCAGCCCATATTTTCACATTTGTAGCCCAATCATTACTTGGATGAAATTAGGAAAAATTATGCGACTAAATAAACATATACTACTAAACTATTTATCATAGCTATATATAGTTTAAAATAATTACTACTCGTCACTGTTGTTTCATCTGAGATACTAGGGAAATGTTCAGAATTTGTATAAAAGCTCTCAATTGTAAAAATTTAGAATTTCCTAATTGTACAAATCCAGAATCTGTAACATGCTTATCCTAGCTTGTATATAATTATCATGTTGATACATTTGATTTATATAAGTTTTGAAAAATTTATAAATATATAAATGTATACTTATCTTGTTGGTATATTGACAACAAATTATACAAACAAATTTGTATATTAGTAGTGAATAATTAAACAAATTGATATGTGAATTATACAAACAGTCGTTACAAAATGTAATTACCTAGCTATAGCTATTTTGGCCTATTAAATTTCAGGACTAAGATATTTATGAAAATTCCACGTAAAATTACAACATCACAACCACTCCTCAAATTGAGACTTTCACTTTAAATGGGACGTTTGACCATGAAAATCTTTTAGTTTTTTTTTTTAAGTTAAACTATGAAAAACACATTTGGTCATAAAATTTTGAAATTGAAAAATATCAAAAAGTTACTTTCACTACAAATTATAAAAAAAAAAAAAGAGCAATTCTAATTTGTATTCATGGCTAAACACAATTTTAATTTTCAAATATCATTTTTTTTTCATTTTAAAAATATAAACTATATTTTTCATGAGCAAACTCCAATTTTCAAATTTTTCTTAAAAGGTATAAAAAAAAAATTAAAATAATCTTGTCATGAGAAGACTTTTTTCCTTCCAATGAAATTTTTGTCCATGTCTTATTCATAGGGAAGAAAAATATCCTCTTAACGTGCCCTACACGTACTAAAGTGCATATTTAGCCCAAAAATTCATTTTTGGTTGGAGGGGTGGGGGGGTGAGGGTAGGGGGTCATAAATAAATTTGTCGATAAATTAAAGGATCGTGAGGTAGTTGATACGAGATGAGTTATGCATGAAATAAACGTTTTGATAGTTAATTAGGAGGTAAAATTATTCATGTGTAAGATTAATATTGTGTTTGGTTATAAACGAATTATAAAGATTGAAATGTGCCCCTTTGACCAATTCTAATTTTGAGTCTTATGATATTTGACTAAGTAAATTTAAATTTCAATCGATTAAAATGTATATTCTGAATTATTTTGTTTGTAAATCTTCATCACTTTTCAATATTCATTTTTTTAAAAGTCAATTTTTAGGAACGTATTTTCCTAGAAAAATTAATGCACGATGAAAGCAATAATTATATAAAGTGGTCTAAACGATTGATGATTTTATTATTTATTTATTTATTTATTTATTTATTTTTAAAGTAGGAGGTCCCCCTAATTAACACAACAACAGTGTAGCTAATAGGAAATTTGGTAAACATCCATTTTGTAGTAAATGCTTAACAAAGTAGTACTCAGTATAGTTGGAATTTTTTCTTTTAATTTGTTTATCTGGCTTGGCGCAAAGTATAAGAAAATAATAAAAAATAATTTTATGCTTTTAAATGAAAGATATGCATAATGTACTAAAATATATTTTAATTTTGTGGTGTTAAATATGATCACAGATTGAAAATTTAAATTAAGAAATTGTTGAAAAGGAAAAAATTATTAAACAGACTAAAAAGAAAAAAAGGCAAATGAATTAAAATGAAGAAAGTAATATTATATAAGATAATTTGACTAATTATTCTTATTTATTCTTTAATATCAAGTAATTAAGGGTGGCAACTGGGTCAAATTTGAGCGGATTATAATGGGTCAAGATAGCAAACAAGTCAAGACCCAACCCAATCCAAATTTGTTCGGGGCAAAATGGATTGGGTCAAAACGAGTTGGATAACTGGTTATAGAACGGGTCAAGACCCAACCCAACAAGTTTTACTTTTTTTTTTGTTTTTTTTCCAGTGTTTTAATACTTAATTAAATTATATTTTCTTTATTATGGCTATATACAACATATCAAATTTTAAAAAAAATGTTATAAAAATATTTTAGCAAGATCTCTCTCGAGTTGAAATGGATTAAGCTAATAAATAGACAGATTATTAATCCGCCCAAACTTCAAACGGATTGAGCTTAATTTTGCCACCCCTGCTAGTAATATCACTCTTTATTTCACCACATTAAATCTCACTTCACATTTATTATAGTAAAAATACAAGTAAAAAATATAATTAGTTCAATCTTATATTTTTTTTTGTAAAATAAAAAGTACTTATTTTGAAACTAAATTATTTTTAGTAACCATACAAACTAAAATTAATGGTAATAATAAGGTAAATATACTTTATTGCTAAAACTTGAGTAAGCACTTGAAATTAGTAATAATAAAGTAAACCAGGTTGTTAATTAGGATCATTAATTATTGACTAGGTAATTTAGAGGAGTTTGGCATAATTAATTATAATAATGACCTAGCTGAATTAGTACCCAATGTAGGACATACTTGAATTACTAATTTCAACCTAATTTTTAAAATTATATAAATTAAGATTGTGATAATTCTTTATATTATTAATAAAAAATAAATGTGATTTAAAAGTCATAAAGGAGATTATGAGCTCTTACTTATAAAGGACAAAAACAGGATAAATTTATAATTGACAAGTTGGCCACAACTTTAATAGAAAAACATAATTAAGCATGCAAATATTTAAATTATGTCTTTTATGGTTTATATATATAATATTTGTTCTAGTAGTTGAGCAATGATTGCCAAGAAGAACAAAGGGGGATAAGTAATAGGGCGGAGCCATTAGGTTGTGCATCGATCAATTCAGTTCGATTTTATACATTGTCGATTTGGTTTATTGGTTTTTGATTTTGAAATATGTTAAATCGATAAGAAATCAATAAAATATTTTTTATCGATTTTCGGTTTATCGGTTTTAAGTCCTTAACGGTTCGATTTTCGGTTTACCCGATAAGAATGATAATGAAATTTGGCACTAATAAAAAACAGATAGATAGAGTACGAAAACTATGCTTACAAACTTGCAAAAACTATAATTAGTTAAGTACAAACTAAAATACTAAAATGGATAATTAATCACTTAACTACTCTAAAGATTAAAATAGGTAAAGTGTTGTTATAGTGTCCTATTACTATTAAATTATTAATATTTACTATTTACGAAGTGGTAAAATAGTAAATTATTATAATCTTATTGGGTTATAGGTTTACCCAATAACCCAATAATAAAAATCGATATCAAACCGATAACCCAATAATCTTTTTTAAAAAAAATCACTAAAAAACTGATAACCTAATAACCCAATAACAATAAACCAATAGCGTTTTTATCGGTTCGATTCGGTTCGATTTTTGCACACCCCTAAGAGCCATCTATTGGTCGAAGATTCATCTAAATTTCTTTAACGGAAAATTATACTATTTATAAATAATTTGAACCCTTAAATCAAAATTCTAAAAAAGAAAATGAAGATGATCACATTTTATATTAGTTATTCTTATATATAAATATAAATTATTAAATTATATAGAATTCATAAAATAGTAACAAGAATTCTAACCTTGTCAATTTCTTTTGCCAAAAAAAAAAAAACTTGCTTGTAATATATCATCATTAAATACTTCTAAAATATGTGCCCTGTTTTTTTTTTACTAATTTTAGATACATATATTACTAATTTTAGATAGATATAAATAGAGATAAAATTAAATAATTTAAAATTCAATATATACTAAATGAGTGCATGTACTATTGTACTTCACTGACAATCTCTTCATTCTATGAATTGTTAATTTTAGTAAAAATTATGTTTGCTTGGATTTTGTGTTTGTCATATGATGATAACTTTTTCACTAAAAAAAAATTGAGATTAATAAATAAATAAAAATAATTTAATTAATTAATAATAAGATTCACGTATATTCTAATTTCTTCAGATTTCATCTCTGATATTTCATGAATATGTTGTTATTATTATTTTTATTATTATTATTATATTTTTAATTAATATGTAAAAAATATAAGTGATTTTTAGAAGATTTATCATTTATAGAAATGTAGAATTTATTATTGAATCATTATTATCATTTTATAGTAAAAAAAGCTAATTTCATTTAAGTTTTATATATTTCATCTCCTTGACTTGTTCGCATTATATAGCAAATTATTTCATTGTGTCCTTTAAATAGGATATTTAGATTACACTAACAAAAAAAATAATTAAAAAATTAGTATTATATTTTTAAGTAAAGATAAGATTTATCAAAAATAATATATTTAGTATAAGGTTTATCGAAATAATACTTGTATCTTATATTCAAATAAGAATAAGGCCTACATAGACATCATCTTTTTCAAATTTTGATTATAGAAATTACATTGAATATATTGTCAGCATTGCATTTTTTTCTCAGAAATAAGTAATTTAAATATATAGATAAATACTCCCCCCGTTCACTTTTACTTGTCATCATTTCACTTATTGAGGTCAAACTATATGAATTTTGACCAACATTTTCAAATGTATTTATTCATCATGTTAATGTGAGAAGGATTGCAATTTAGTAGCATTTTTCGTATAGTTTTTAACCATCTAAATTTTAGATTTCAAATATTAAATGAAACTACTTCAATTTAGCTTTGAGGTTTAGTCAAATTTGACCTCAAAAAATGAAACAGTGACAAGTAAAAGTGAACAGAGAGAGTAGAACTCTGAGCTTAATTAATCATACATAGAGAGGGGTAATTATGCCAATTTAGTCTAGTAGAACTAGCTAGTGTTTTTCAATCCCTATTAATTAAAATCTCCATAATTTTTCATAAAAGAAATACTTTTATTGATTTTTTGAAGATTAATTGGGTATATTCCACGTGATAAACACTATGATATACTTATTTATATCGTCCAATTCCTTTTTTTTAAAATGTGTATATATATTACTTTCTGTCTAGACTTCTATATAGGTGTGCATTGATCGGTTCACTTTGATTATTATCGATTTAATTTATTGATTTTTAATTTTTAAATATATTAAATTAATAATAAATTAATAAAGTAATTTTTATCGGTTTTCGATTTATCGATTTTAAGTCTTTAATTGTTTGGTTTTCGATTTACCCGATAAAGATGATAATGAGAATTTACATTAATAAAAATAGATGGAGTACGAAAAAGTAAAGACTAAAAACTAAATACTAAAGATATGGTAAAGATTAAAATAGGTAAAGTACTATTATAGTGTCCTATTAATATTAAATTACTAATATTTAATATTTATGAAGGGGTAAAATAGTAAATTATTATAATCTTATTGGGTTATCAATTTACCCAATAACCCAATAGTAAAAATCGTTATCGAATCATAATCCAATAATTTTTTTTTCAAAACCATTAAAAACCCGATAACCTAATAACCCAATAACAATAAACCAATAACGTTTTTATCAGTCCAATTTATCGATTCAGTTTTTGCACACCCCTACTTCGTGTCATTAATTGTCTAACTTGAAAGAGAAAGATAATTAAGATAAATATCATCTATAATAATGTATTTGGTATAATTTTAAAAATAAAATTTAACGAAAATTAGTGTATATCAAATCATCCTCAAATCCAGTGTGACTACACAAAGTATATATGATATTGTGGTGTTGATATTTACACTAAAAATTATTATTGTATTATGGTTGACCGATAAAATGTGATGTAAATAAGTATAGTAATACTTAACCATGATAGAGATATCAAGTGTCAAACACATGTGGTTTATTTATTGATTCGATGTAAATATTGAATGTGAATAAATAAATATTGATATTAAAAAAGGAATTATTTGAATTGTTTTTAAAGTCTTATTCAGATCCATAAATAATAATCATAATAGTAATATATTCGATGTAATTTTATAAGTGAATTTGAGAAGGGTAAGATATCCTTACCTTAGCGAGATATAGAAGATGTATCCTAAAGACCTTAGCACAATAACGATGCATTACAAAAACAGGCTACACACAAAAATAACGTAACGATAGACTTATAAGTTGTGTGTAGACTTTATTCTTATCTTTGTGAGATACAAGTTATTTTTTAAAGACCCTCAACACAAAAGAAAAATAACGATACCAAAATGACAAGATAAACCATTCAAATGAAGCAACAATAAAGTAACGATAGAAAACCAAGTAAACATTCCTATTTAAAATCATATGATCAATAAATTAAAAATATATCATATCCCAATCAAATCACCTCCCTAAATTCTATAATTCACTTAAAATTATGAATGATGTTATATTATTTTTTTAAAGAAAATAATAGAGTTTAATTGTGTGGTGTAAACTTGTTGAAGCAATTAATTAATTTATAGAAATGTCCAAATTAGAGTCTAAAACGTGGGCACTAGTAGCCAAAATTATCCAGACTGTTTTCTTCTTTGTAGATTCCCTTATGCTCCACGGCAACTCTATAAGTCGTCGACAACACAACTAATTTCACGCCACATTTTTAATTTTAAAATACTAAGACAGATAAAGACATTACAAGATACAAAGACACGACTAATTTTACTATCCTATTATATTTCAAGACCAGACATCAACCTATCCCTACTAGCCTATTAACCTGCTACTTTAATATGTGACCTTCACTCATATCTATCTAATATCATGTCATCGACGAGATTAAATTTTGTGATATCTTGTCTGATCACCTATCCCCGATACTTCTTCAGTGTACCTCTACTCCTCTGTGTATCCCTTAAATTCAACATCTCGCACCTCTTAACAGGAGTATTGATACTTCTTATCTGTACATGTCCAAACCATCATATTCTCACTTCCTTCATCTTGTCAGCCACCGAGGCTACCTATTGAAGAAAATTGACCTAATATAGCTAATTTTACTCTTATTATTTTCTATATCTAGTGATGTTTTAAATAATTTTAAAACATTGTAAAAATATGTAATTTAATATCATATACACTTATACACATATCTAAAAGTTTTAATCATTGTCCATCCAACTTCAATCGAAGTTCGTAAATGTTTAGTTGGACTATGGAAAATAAATGTTGCTTTATTAGAGATTGCCATATATTAATATACATTTTACCTATTTTTTATTGGGACAATTGACCTCCCATACAATTGATGGTGCATATACCGTTTGAAAAAATATATACATTAGATTCAAATTCAATTAGTCTCAAATATAATTAATGACTTCGCATACATTTAGTTATTGTTTTGAAAACTCATATATATAGGTACAATTAACCACACATATATATATGCATGCATATAATTATAATCAAATATTATATTAACGTGATTTTAATTGTGATTAAATGTGTGTGGATATAATATATTTTGCTACGTTTTAAAAGAAACATATTAATATATTTTTTGGAAAGGAAAAATCTAACTATAATCTTAAATAATAAACGTTAATAACGTTATTTTTTGGAAACCCCTAACCCAACAAATCCTATTCATCATTTTATCCCATCTTAAATTAGTTACAATCAATTAAGTGAGTTTAATAATTTTTTCCTCTTACGTTTTATCCAGATTATTTATTGAAAAATATAAATTTTCATTCATAAAAAATGAAAATATAATAATACTAAACTATAACTCAAATTAATTAGTATTATTTTATTTATAATTTTAAATTCAGCTTGTTCCGATAGTTATTAAAAAATATGTGAAACTAGATATGATTTGATTTTAACAAGTGAGATTAAATAAAAAAAACACATTTAAAATTTAAATTTTATGAGTTTAATTTTTTTTGTTTCGATTAAAACTATTGAATTTAATCAAATTTATAATCATATCATATATTCGTCTTTCATTAGTATACAAAATATAAAACAAATAAATTAATCATAATAATTTTGTCAAGTCCTTTATGATATTATATAACTAGGTACTGATTTAATTTCTAAAAATGAAATATATATATTTTGGAAGAAAATATTTGCTCTTTCAATAGAAATAATATTCAAGACGGTGTCAGTTGAACACATCTAAATACCTATAAAATTTATATATATGTATTTCAAAATTAAAGTACTTCCTAAGTGCCCAACTTGCATATTGTGAAAAAAATATATTGTGTCCTGTGTGATGATTTAAATACCAAAAAAGAAAAGAAAAAAGAAAAAAAAAGTGAAAATAGCAAGCGTGGACTTTCTAGTTTCTACTGTGAAAAGTTTGTTCAGATCCTATACATACAACTTTTAGTTTAATTGTAGAGTAAACTTCAATCATCAAATCTCAACAAAACTCTCACTTTTTTCAACAATAACAAAGTAATGATAAATTAATTTTCTTACATATTTGTGGAATTTTTTTAAAAAAAAAATCATGGCCGAAAATGAAGGATCATCTTCTTCAACGTCGAGAGGTCAATTACTCCGTCCAACTATTACTTTACCGCCGAGAAATTCTATGGAGAGTTTATTTTCAGGCGGGTCAAGCGGTATTAGTCCGGGTCCGATGACCCTTGTATCCAGTTTCTTCTCCGATAACGATCCGGATTCTGAGTGTCGTTCATTTTCGCAGCTTCTCGCCGGTGCAATGACACCTCCGGCGGGTTTTCCGGGTACTAGACCGGGTTTCCCGCCACTTCCACCTCCAGCTACGGCGGCGATATCTCAGCCGCCGACACCGACGTTTACTGTACCGCCTGGATTGAGCCCAACTAGTTTGTTCGATGGGTTCTTCTCACCTGGCCAGGTAACTTAATTAAAGTTCGTAACTTTATTTTCCGATTTATAGATTATAGATTCAACCTTTAGGTTTTTAGCCTGAACATAATACACTTTTTTAATTATTGGATTCTTATTTTTCAAAATTTTAGTGTTTTGGTAGATATATTTGAGGTGTGCATGAGTTGGCTCGAATACCGACATCACTGAAGGGTTAGATTGGTTTTGAGGTATTCACTTGCCAATACCACAACAAATCCGGAATAATTCCACTAGTGAGGTCATGAGTGCGCACTTTAATTGTACCTTTTTGGGTAGAGAGATTGTTTCTAATAGACGGGCTTCAAGGAAAGGAAAAGGAAATATGTTAAATTGTCAACATGAAATAGAATCTAATAATTGTTACCATAATTAGTAACTAGTTTTTTGCTTTGATTGCTGAATCTTTATATATATATATATATACTAATTAAGTTATTTTAGCATTAATGGTTGATTTTAATAGTCTGTTAGCATAGCCACAGTCATGACGGACGGATGGTAATTTCCCAGAAGAATCTACTGTAAGTGGCAGTGATTTTTAAGGCACTGTAGTGGCATACTGGATCTGGGAAAAGGAATTGTTTCCTAAAAGCCTTGAACTTTACTGTCAAAAGTGCATTTCCTTTATATCTGGAGTGTGCCTTTTGTTGTTCCTTGACTAAGGTATCTGACTCACATGAGAGATATTACCTTAGACTAATGATCTTCATTTTCAGTTCATTTAATTGAAGAATATCCTCGTGCAGTCTCTTTCTTTTCTTTATTTTACTACGTGCTTTAATTTTCCGAGTTACTTGCCCACCCCACCTCCGCTGGATCTATTCCAAGGAAAAGTGAAAGAACCTTTCCTTTCTCCAACCATTTTGGTGTTGGAAAAAAGGGAACCATGACATACTTTCATACACCTTGGTGGCTAAGCCTAATTACATTAATGATGCATTCTAGAATGAATCTAAGGAGACTAGTCTAATTTTATTGTACCTTAGAAAATCAGTGCCGCTGCCAGCTAAGGACCCAAAGTAGGTAAACAAAAATTAACTCTTCTCTTTGCGATCGAATCAGGTCTCTTTATGTTTTAAAGATGGGGATTGACTCACACATGGTGGATAAACAAGCCACTTCCACTTGACTATATCTGCCCTTCCTGCGGACAAGTAAAAGTCTATACATGTAGAGATCTTTCTTCATCTCCTCTAGTACTGCTTGTCAAATGAAAAAAAGCCGATGACTTTAATTTGAATTCTGGTACTTCTTGAAGGAAGCAAAAGAGAAAAGTGTCAGGAAGTCTGTATTAACCTTCTATGGTTCATTAAGTTGTCTATTTGAATACCAGCTCAAGATGGATGGAGCTATGTACATAAAAACAGATATATGAAAGTAGACTAGATCCAGCCCATTTTCCCTCTCAACTAATTGGTCCACAAGATTCACGTAAAAGAACCATTTCGGTCCCATCTAGTGCCAATCATATTAACCTGGCAAGTAGTTGGAAGAAAGGAATTCATGGCCTCACATGGACTGATACAGAGAAAAGAAGACAACAGAAACTACTCGATATAATGTCTTGCAGATGTGTTATTATTTGTTTATGTTTGGTTGTTAGGGAAAATACAGGCATTTGGTTTTTAAATGCTCATGCATGAATAAGGTGGATTTTTCTGTGGGTTCTTGCCATCTGAATCAATTTTGAACGAACAATATGTCTATCTGGCATTTTTATTATTACATTGTTATCTACACCCATCTAGTAAGTGGAGATATGGAGAGAGGGAACATCTTTGTCGTGGGCCTTCTGTATCCTTCTTTTTTTAAAAAGAACAATCTCAACGTCGTATTCTTCTAGAGGAAAACCTTGGTTATGAAATAAAAGAAAAAGCAAACAGTAAGTTTTTTTATTTTTTTTGACAAAGGTAACTGTCAAACAGTAAGATTTTTATCTTTAAACATGCAGGTTTTGTTTGTAGTAACATAATTGAGTTTCAGGAATTAACACAGCTTTGCAATTAGAGATCTCTTGGTGATGGTAAATGTTCTTTATTTGGCACTGTACTGATTTGATGGAATAAAGTTACATGAGAAGAAAGTTTCTATTCCAATAGTTTAGAAGAAAGGAGGAAATTTTGACATTCAAGACCATTCTTGTTGTTGCAAATCGGAAGCTTATGTCCATGCCAAAGACAATATCGAGTGCTATGGCCTTTACCAGTCCTGTCTAATGAGAATTGTACTTGGGATATCAGCATTCTATTCTTCATTTATTTCTATTACTTGTTGCATAGTTGAATGGATTGGCAGTCCTTTTAAAGTATGCCATTGTCAAGACCTTTTCTGATGTCTGTGTTAACGAAATCCCTCTGGAATCTACTAGAAAGAATTGTCTTTCAAAGGAGAACTCTGTCATGCTAATTAACAATTAATGAAGCCTGCCATTTTGCTTCTTTTCTGAGTAATAGCGGCAATATGATTGAAGTATAGGTGTGATGTTTGATACCTTATGAAACAGCCTTTGGAGGTTTGAGATAACATATGATGTTGTGACTCTGAATCTTCTAAGGATTCATTAAGACTTGATTACTGGACTAATTGGGAAGAACATGTTTCTCCAGATGGATTAACATGAACAATAGTTGTTTTCCTTTCCGCTATTCTTGACACTGCACTGGCAACTAAACTATGAACAGCACGCTCTGTTAATTAGCTTCTGCTACATGTGAAATGATACTTTTATTAGTTTAATTTGAATTTGTTTGTCCAAGTTAGTTATGTATCTTCATTTGACAGGGCCCTTTTGGAATGTCACATCAGCAAGTGCTTGCTCAATTTACAGCTCAGGCATCCCAGGCTCAGTCTCAAATGCATATTCAGCCTAACTATCCATCTTCTGCAACGGCAGCTGCATCATCAATGTCACAGTTCCAGTCCTTAACATCAAATGCAGCAGCAAACCAACAGATACCTTCCGCATTGGATCCTAACATCGTGAAAGAGTCATCAGATGTTTCCTTATCTGATCAGAGGTCAGAACCTGCTTGCTTCGCTGTTGACAAACCTGCTGATGATGGCTACAATTGGCGGAAATATGGGCAGAAGCAGGTCAAGGGAAGTGAATATCCTCGTAGCTATTACAAGTGTACACATCCAAATTGTCCAGTCAAGAAGAAGGTTGAGCGCTCCCTAGATGGCCAGGTGACTGAGATTATTTATAAGGGCCAACACAACCATCAGCCGCCTCAAGCTAGTAAGCGTTCAAAAGAAAGTGGAAATCCAAATGGAAACTATAATCCCTATGAGCTCAGCTCAGAGGGTCTGCCAGGAAATTTCAACAAACCCAAGGAGGGTGAACCTTCCTATTCGTTAAGAATGAAGGATCAAGAATCCAGCCAAGCAAATGACCAGACCTCTGGCTCAAGTGACAGTGAGGAAGTGGGTAATGCAGAGACTAGATTGGATGGAAGAGACATTGACGAACGGGAATCAAAGCGGAGGTACTTCCTTCACTTTTAACACTATTTTCAGTGATTGTTTTTGCTTTCGTATCTATTTTTACTGAAATTCTTCTCTAACATATCTGTACTTTGCAGGGCTGTAGAAGTACAAAGTTCAGAGGCAGCTTGTTCTCACCGGACTGTTGCAGAACCTAGGATCATTGTTCAAACAACCAGTGAAGTTGATCTATTGGATGATGGCTATAGGTGGCGAAAATATGGCCAGAAGGTTGTTAAAGGAAACCCTTATCCAAGGTAAAGTGTCCTCCTTATTTTACTTCCTTATTGGCAATGAACAACTCTATGATAAGGAATGGCCTATCCGTTTGGTGTGTTCCGCTTGTTTTAAGAGGGGAATTTGATGAATCCCACGATAACAAAAAATCATAATTAATCATTCGATATCTGCTCATTCTCGACTCTTCAATCCCAATGAACAACATGATTCTTTTATCTTTATGTTTCCACTACCTAAATGATAACGAATCTGAATGGCTTTTTTAGGTCCAATTCCATCAATTTTGTTGGTAATGTGAACCTTAAATATAAGCTTGAGTTGTAGAGCCTTTGTGTTTACATTCACCTTCGTATTTATGTTACCATATTTTTACAATAACCTTGCTAACTTTCGACTTCCGTTGCATTTAACCATCAGTGTCATATATCTTGGTTGCTGCGACCTTTTTGCAGCATTTATTTAGAACTCCATGTTTCCAATGAAGTGCTGCAATATCACTTTGCCTATCTATGTACGCCAGTATCGAATTAGCTGATTTTCACACATTGTTAATTTCCGCAGAAGCTATTACAAATGTACCAGTCAGGGATGTAACGTAAGAAAGCATGTTGAAAGGGCTGCAAGTGACCCTAAAGCAGTCATAACAACATATGAAGGTAAACATAATCATGATGTGCCTGCAGCCAGGAATAGCAGCCACAATACAGCCAATAATTCACTGTCACAATTGAGGCTACACAACCCTGTCGTTGATAAACCAGCTGCAATGCGAAGAGCGGACTTTCAGAGCAATGAACAACAACCTATAGCGCTTCTACGTTTCAAAGAAGAACAAATTACATGATCTGTCAAAGCTTCATTCCAGCAGGGTAATCAACAGGGCAGCCAGTAGATGGCTGTAACTTATTTTACTGGATGGTTCTATTTCTCGGGTTTGCAGTGTTGATGATGGTCTCTCCCAACAATTGTGACACGAAAATGGTACAGAAGTTGCATTGACACGAAATAATAGGTCATGAAAGAGTGGTTTGAATATAGCATCTGTTTGTAAATGTTCTCAAAAAGGGCAGAGTTGTTAGCTATGGTATTTCTATATGCATTCTTTCTGTAAATGCTTCTATACTCCAACATGTCTTGGTGCATTTAGTTTTTTGGACAATCTTCTTTCTGTTATGAATTTATGATTCTCAATATTTTATCTAGTAAGGTTGAATTTGCTTCTACTCTAAAATGGGCTGTGTAAAATATTAGTATGTGTTTGTTTTTCAAAATCAATTTTTTGTGTAGATTTTTAACTGTCCATGTGATTATTTTTCAAAGATGGGATCGAAAAGTGATCAATAAACGCTATTTCTATCGACGATTATTTGAGATAACCAAGAGAGGACTTTCCTTCAAAGTTTATGTGACTTTGTTATACCTTGGAGAAAGAAGACAGTGGAATTTCACAAGTGAGGTCTGGGGAGGATAAAAATGTATATAACTAAGAGAGGACTTTCCTTCAAAGTTGATGTGACCTTATTATACCTTGGAGAAGACAGTGGAATCCCACAAGTGGGTTTGGGGAGGGTAAAAATTTACGCAGACTTTAGAAAGACTGTTTTCAAGGAACTCTCGTCTCAAAAACCCATAAGCAGAATAAATTAGATACGAAAATAAGAAAAAGAAAAGGAAAAACAAAGAAGAACGACTAATAACGAAAGAAATGATAAAAAGTAGATACAATAAAATTAACCTTTTAATCATATTTCATTGAAAAAATTCTAAACTTTTTTTGACATTTTGTCACTCTTGATATAAATAAAAATTAATGTAATCATTACATTTCTTGTTGCAAAAATATTTACAATTATTGGCCAAGCTCTCAAATCATTTCAATTATCATCATATTATAAGTTGAGGTATCTGACCACAATTTACAAAATCAATTTTGTTCAATTGAACACAGCACAAAACTCTCTCTGGCAGTTCTTCTTGCTTTTGTGCCTACATTATAACCCAAATATATATCAGATCAAGAATAAAATCAAGGTAAAAACACATGATTATTGTCGTTTTTTCGTGAGTTTTCGTTTTCACAGCTCAATTATCAGTTGTTCTCTTTTCCTACGTGAGTAGATGGTGATAGTTCAGATAGGAAAAAGGAAAAACTGATAGTGAACCTCATCAGATTTCGAGGTAGGAACAGGGAACAATTGATAGTTGGGATGTGAAACTCGTGAAGAAGTGATAGTTCAGCGGGAAAAATATTCAAACTTATGATAACTAAACCTGAATTGTTAATCCAAGATCAAGAATTCCATGTTTCAACCGTTCTCGGAATGCATCAAATCCTTTCCTGGAAATGTAGCTGAATCGATGAACATCCAAGTCTATTTCGAAGTAGTTGTTTCCCTGCACAAAAATCATCCGTAAGATTCGAAAAAAAATGTTCAAATATTTCAGGTAATTAGTATTACCCTTCGTCCCATATTAGTTGTCATGTTTTGATTCTCGAAAACCAATTATTCTAAAATGTTGGTCAGAGATCATGTAGTTTTACTCTCGAAAAGTGAAACATGACAAACTGAACGGAGGGAATAATAAAGATCCAATGTGCAATTTCTTTACCTAATACTCACTTTATTTCTTAAACAAGCTACTGTCACCTGACATTTCACTATTTAGTACACCTATGTTGCTCGGATTCTTCAAAAAACTGTTGAGTACATGTCGGATCCTCATTCTTTTAGGATCCGACACGGATGTAACAACGTTTTCGTAGAGCCTGAGAAACATAGATCTACACAAGCACTCTTGAAAACTAAGAAGCATTAAAAACTCAAAGATACAACAACTTCAAAATGAGATTATATAGCAAGTATTCAAGAAATGATTTGGAGACAATCAGCTTTCAGAATTCAGAAAAACATTACCTCGTAGAAAGCATGTTGAGGACGCGAAAGCACAGGTTTTTCATTGTACGCGTGTAAAAGCTTTTTCTCCGCGGAATTTAGATGAAGGTCTTCAGGATTGACTAGACCAACTATAATTTTGAGTCTTTCTCTGAATGGAACTATTGATTCCTTTGCAAAACCCTTTACGGTTTCCATTTCATCTGTTACAAATCTCTGCAACATGAACAAGTAGAAACCGATGAATTCATGTAATCCAGATGACAGAAAGTAGGATTCAACAAAAGGAAAAGAGGAACAACAGGAGTTTATTACCTTTATACTGTCTTGAAATTGTGGAGATACCTCTTTTTCGAAATTTTCTGATACTTTGAAATATAGTACAAGGCTCATTCCCTCCCCGTCGTTGTCCCCAAGGAACATTGAAGTAGGGTAACTAGGCAGCTGCGATAACAAAATCCGCAATATTTACAAATCATTTCCCAAACACACAAACAAAAACTACCCTGAGTCCTAGGCAAGTTGAGTTCAGTTACATGAATCCTCACTATCTATATCGCTCAATTTAAGCCTGTCTCAGTCTAATAACAATTAAATCAACAATGGAGCTTTAGTTCATGCACTTAATCCCAACTAACAGTTTGAATGTTTCGCGCTGTCAAGAAAACGTCACAACCTGTATATTAACGACGAGCAGTGATGGAACTTTGTCATGTGGCTCTACAAAGGGAAGCTGAAGATGTCGTGCAATATGAGATATCTTCCGCGGACAAACAAATAAATCAACGCCAATAGGTACATAAGGGCAACAATTTGTGGCAGGAAATTTCCTTTTATCCCTGCATTCGAGAAATATATATAAAGGTCTTATAAGCTTTGAAATGCAGAACACAACAAGAAACACTTGCAAATAAACAACGTAATCAAAGTAACATGCCTGAAATAATTCACTCCACGAAGCTTAAATACGGAAGGTGAAACTGGACTCCAACATCCTTGAGTCGGTTTCACATCACTCGAATGAGGAATGAGAAATCCTGCTCTTGGATGATACAATAATCTCCTTGAAGAACCTGGATTTTTTATAAAGTTCTTCAGATTTTGAAAGTATATAAATCTTAAATATCCAGATGAACATTAAATTTCGATCCAGCACAACGTTAATTTTCAGAAACATTAGCAGACTATGCATTAGTATTTGCAATGACACTTACAAAGCTCAGTCGTCGTGTCTCCATCATTCAGTATCTTACCAACAGCAAGTGTTACAACTGATAACTTCCTTCGTTGAGATGTCAAACGTGGATCCTCTGCAACGTTGCTCCGCTTAGTAAGACTTCCATCGACCTGAGTCAAGCATCGAGAACCAACAAGTCATTGACTTAGAAACCTTACAAAGACATGAAACAAAACATCTCATCTTGGCCCTCCACAATTCTAGGATCACTTACACATGATATATCATTGTTGTTGATAGTATCATATGACCGAGAGTTGCTTTCAATTTGGCTTTGATGATCCAATGTGCTTCCAGCAGCAACGACGAGTGAAGGACAAATTTCTAAAAGCAAAATTACATAGAAAAATTCAAAAATAGCTTCTTTTGGTTAACTACAGTTGGAATTTGGATTAGGATTTATCGATTACCTCCAAGAACACTAGTGAAGTCTTCGTCTGAATCAGAATCAAAGACGCTGCAAGAATCAAACCATGCTTCCTCTTGGCTCAATCCTGTAAAATCATAAATCCCTCGGAAATCAAACACTTTTAACCAAATTAAAGGACTACTAACTTCAACGCCTATTAGAAGTATCCATACCAGTTACATCAACTTGATGATGGTTTTGGAAATGATGAAATGCTGGGCTTGACGCCCTGCTCTCATAGTCTACTGTCACAAACTCACAAACATCAACATCTCTTGCATACTCCCCCGCACCAGTAAGTTGCTCTATCGGTGCCACAGAGACAGAAGATGGTGCCTTCCTTCGAAACCTACGAGTCTTTGGAATGTACTTTGTTTTTAACTTGATCTTCTTAGACGGATTCGACACACATCCACCCATATCTCAAGACTAATAAGTTCAAAAACTCCAAGAAAACACTCCCTTCCTCCTTTTTGCATATATCAACCAAAACTGCAAGATTATAGCATTCAAAAACACCAATAAAGACACTTTAGATATGACTAAAACAAACATGATTTCTCTTGTACTTCAAAAAAAGGTGCAAAGTACCAATCATTCATTATTACCTCACATGCCAAAAAAAAAACAGGTAAAATCAACTTCTCAAAGCATTCCCAAAAAGAACAAAGGCTTAAATGACCAAATTTAGAGGAGAGTGACAAATAACTAATACACATATAAGGCCATATTTAGATGTTGACTGTTAGCCAGAAGAAAAAAATATATTTTTCTATAACCGTGTCATTCAAGCCAGTTTGCGCTCACCTCGACTAATTTCATAGGTTACCTACTACCTAACAACAAAACAAGAACGACATATCCAGTGTAATCTTAACCGTCTGACAAACTTTTGATTCAAAAAAGGTGTAACCAAAACTGGATAAAAAAGGGGCAAGCTCGGTGCACTAAAGCTCCCGTTATGCGCAGGGTCCAGGGAAGGGCCCGATCACAATAAAAAGGAAAATAACGATAAACAAAACAAAAATTGAAGTAATAGATAGTAGTAAAAATCTAAGTTGCGCGGACTCTTCACTTTCAGTGCCACACCCGTGTAGATTCTTCGAAAATACACTATTTTTGGCGAATTTGACACGCACCCACTGAGTCCAAGCAACATAGGTAAAAATTGAAGAATAAGTTACAAAAAGTCTCTAGAAAACAAAATGTTACTACTATTAAATAGTTTGTTGTAATGACTAAAGAGTCTCAATCAGAAACCAGAATGATATTATAAAATAACAACAATGACAAAAGAGATTACCTAAATCATATGAGTTTATCAAATCCAATTTGTAAATTCATGGACAAATAAAAATGATATCTTTAAATCCAGAGAAAGAGAGAAATATACAACAACAACATACCGAGTGGAATCCCACAAGTGGGGTCTGGGGAGGATAGAATGTACCTTACCACTACCTCGTAGAGGCAGAGAGGTTGTTTCCTAGAAAGAGAGAAATATAGTATAAAAAAATTAAGTGAAGATGGAAATTTCTTGAAAATAAAGCAATCATTCTTTGGCATGCATTGAAAACAAGAGAGCTATATATAGATCAACTAGAATTAAAAAAAGTTTTCCTCAAATAAGAAGAAATAAACAAGCTGGACACTTACATAATCATAAAAATCAATCAACATCAAAAAGCAAATAAAGATTACATAGCAACAATAACATATCTAATATAATTCCGTAGAATTTGATAGGAGGTTCAAAATTTAAAGAAGTAGATACATGAACTAGTCAAAGAGATTCGTCATCTACTATATATATATACACATAGAAAATTATTTCAACCATGTATAAATAATATAATTTTCCACCAAAATGAATTCCTAACAATGGGCTAGCTCCGCCCTGATAAGATGTACATAAAAAACTCTTACCCCTATCAAGATTGAAAAGAAAAAGATAAACAACAACAATAATAAAAAAATGAAATCAAATATATACATACACGTATATATCATGTTTGATACTTGCATTAGAATAGACTGATCGAAATTCATATTGCATAAGACTTATTTTAAATAAAATGCTTCATACAAACTATTAGTCATATTTGAAGCTCGAACTTAAGTACGAAGGAATCCTAACCATCCCACCACGATTGTTATTGGGATATAAATTATATTTACTTGTAAGAGAAAAATCCACAAAAACAACATATAATATAAAATAAGTGGAATTAATGAAAATTAAGTATAATATTCTAAGAAGAAAATAATCAAGAGAAAAATGAAGGGACTTACTCTTCCAATGTTCACTTGCTAATTCCAAATTAAAGTTTTCATGTTATTTCTATTCTCATTTGTAGTTCATATATAGTTAGCTACACCCCCCAAAAAATGGGTAATGGGTTCCCACATAAACACACAAAATTGGATTACAACTGTTTTGAAACTCTAATTATTATTTTATTTGTTGTCTCCTTTGTAAAGGATATTAATTATTTTATTTTTAATATTCTGATCTACTTTTAAAATGATATCTAATTTCACAATTATGCATTCTAACTCAAAGTTATACCACATCATTATTATATTTTCGAAATTAAATTGAATTAGATTAATTTAATATTTTATAATTATAATTTAGATATTCAAAAATTACGCAAAATTTAGAAGTTATAGTTCTTTTACATAATTTAAGTTGCGGGACTTTTCACTTTCAATGTTTCATCCGTGTATGCAATCGCTGACACTTTTGAAGAGTTCGAACAACATAGTACATAATAAGATAGAAAAATATAACTTAAAATATTAGTCAACGTTAATTTAATTTAATTTAATCCTTGACAAATAAAATTACTTCACTTTTACTTGTTCATTATTTCAAAAATATATTTTTATGTTTAGCATATCAAGAAAAACTTTTTTTTTCTTATTTTACCTTTAATATTAATTATTTATTTTTTAAATTATTTCTTAAGATGTAAAACTATACCTGAGTGTTATGATAAAGTACTTATATTAATTATTATTTCTAAGAAATATGTAAAATTTAAAGTGAACACATAAATTATTACAGGAAGAAAGGAGTGTAATTGAGAAAATAAAAGTCATAGCTTTAGAATTTGACTAGCCATAAATATTTGTTTTCATTGATGATTGTGACTTTATTTTTTTTTAGTTTCCTGTCCGATGTTCAGTATTCATATTGGAGCTCGACTAAATTTTGATTTGCGCCAGAAAATCTCATGTGGGAAAGTAAAGCGCTTTCTAACAAAAGCGACTTCGTATTCAAGAAATCTCAAACTCAAAATCTATAGTTAAGGATGAAGGAGTATTTAATTTATCGCTCCAGCACAATCCTCGATGGTATGATTGTGACTTTTTGTTAAGTGTAAACAAACACATCATGCCTCCTTATATGAAATTGAAAGTTGTTCTTTTAATTTGTCAAAATATTCAACCAACTTTTTTTGGGAAAAAAAAAAGGAAAGAAATCTCTAAAATCAAGATTCCAATTAATTCAAATTCATTTGAACTAACAATGCACAAACCAAGACTATAAGGTAATAAAAAATAACACAACACAAACTTTTGTCAAAGCTAATTAATCAAAAGTCAACTAAAAACAGACTATCTTTTAAAAAAAAATTAATCACAAATTAAAGTTTAATCATTTTTTAACAAATTTTAATACATTCAAGATTTGGTCAAAAATCATGTTTAAGGCAGCATGGAATCAAAGAATCAAACCTTAATCATTTCATGTTTCTTATAATTAATTTTTTTATGTTTTTAATAGAAAATGGTTTAATGAACTAATTCAACATGGTGATTTGTAACTTGTAAGATAAATAATATGTATTAGAGTATATGTTAGAAAAGAAATTATGCTTACCATGATACTTTCTTCGTCTTAAATTAATAGTCACTTCAGCTTTAAAAATTTTATCTCAAAATAATTATCATTTTAGAAATTTAAAACTTAAGTTTGATATTTAATTTTTAAGTTCTATACCTTCAATATTAAAGAAATATGCACAATATTCAAGAGGTAACAATCAATGTATCTTTATTATTAAATAAAAATAATTTAGTAAATTATACTTTATATATTTATCATTGGGGTAAATATATTTATCAATGTATCTCACCAACTCTTTTTTATATATGGGTAAATATCTATAATTTGCTTTAGATCACTAGATTCAAAAGTTTTTTTTTTACTGAAATTTTATATTTTATTAAATTGCATCATATAAATTGAAACTAAGGAAAAAAGCATGTAGCATATATTCCTCATCTATTCTTTTTTATATATCGGTAAATGTCTATAATTTACTTCAGATCATTAGATTCAAAAGATTATTTTTTTACTAAAATTTCATATTTTGTTAAATAGCATCACATAAATTGAAACGAAGAAAAAAGGCGTGTAGCATATATATTCTTTATCATCCATCCAAAAAAAATTAAATAAATAATTCAATTACCCTATTATTTTTTTAATCTAATATATTCTTGTGTGTCATATAATGAGGCAAGACATGCATGGTGCAAACTCCACAAACCAATAAAATGATTGCTTAATTTGGTAAAGATACCATTGAAATTATATTTATTTATTTTCAAAAAAAAATTGCAAGAATTTGGAATTGCTTCCAACTTTTGTTGATTAAAATACAATTAACATTCTTTAATTAGGTGGGATTTAGGCAAAAGCACCAACTTTTGAAACTAATGATTATTGATTAGCTAGGGTTTGTGACAAAACACAATATCTTTTATGATTTTAGTGGTAAAGCCCTTGCCTTATTTGATATGTGACAAAAGGGTCCCAACTTTAGTCAAATTGTTTTTTTTTTTTTACTCAACTCAAACCTACCAAATTAGGAAGAAATTATTTGTTTAATTTCAAGAAATTGGAGTATTTTGAAGAATTAGGTGAAGGAAATTCAAACAACAACATAAAATAATATTGATTTTAATATAGCAATCATAGGCAAATATTTTAATTTCATGATATAGTCTAAGGTATCGGGGCTACGATGTGATGGTTGACATCTCTCTATATTATTTAAATAAAACTTCAAAACACATTTTCTTAAGTTATATTGTAACGATCCAGTCCGCTAGTGATATTGTCCATTTTGGGTCTAGGCTCGCACGACTTTAAAAAGCGTTATTAGTAGGTAAAACATGTTTACTTATATACCCAACATCTCTCCTATATTTTTGCCGATGTGGGACTTCTCATCATAAGATGGTTTGTTACATACAACCCCTCTATGGACTCAGTGTCCTCGCTGAGGTTTTCCCCCACCGTACGGGATTCGCTAGATTCAGCAGTTAGGTTTGCCCTGCCTCACCGGGATTTGTCTAAATTCACTTGAACTCTGGCCCACATCGACAAGGCTAACACAGAAGTGACTTTGATACCATCTATAACGACTCAACCCGCTAGTGATATTCTTCGCTTTGAACCTAGCACCACAGGACTTTAAAACGTGTCATTAATAGATAAGGCTTGTTTATTTATATCCCAACATTTCTTAGATACATAAAACTTATAAATAATAGATAAACTTTATCATAATATTTGGGAATTAGACAACAAAAATAATGCACAATTTGGTGAAGGCATTATGTTATTGAAGAGACAAAACTTAGGGCACAAACTTGCATTAGGTTAGTGATTTCCTTTGTTTTTTTCCCATATTTTAATTCACAAGAATTAAATTAAAGAACCACTTTGCAAAAAGAAAGTAATTTATTTATTTATTTTGTCTTCATGGTTCTCTTAATTTTAATATATTTTTTTCTCATGTATGTCACAAGAATACTTAGATATTATTATTATAAAAAATAAAAATGATTCTAGTCAATTACTACCAAACTCTTAGACCAAACCCCACTATACTATATTCTTTTTTTTTCTTTTTCTTTTTTTTTCCCCTTTAGTTATTGCTAATTAAGTGGCTTGAATAATTAGTTGAAGTGTCACTTCAAAGCCAATTGTTTATTGCAAATCTTGAAGTTAGAAATTAATTAAGTGGAGATAATTTAGAAGTTATTCTCTTTATTTTTTTATATAATTGTGGAGTTTTAATCCATTTAAGCAGTTCAACTAATTTTACGAGATATTTTTCTTTTTTTTTAGTTGTCAATTTTAATAATTAAAAGAAAATTATTTTTTAATTATATTATTAGCATTAATTATTTTAGAATTAAGAAGCACATAAACATATAGAGATTAAAGAAGTAATAAGGGATATTATATAAGTCAAACTACACTCTTAATTGATTTTTCTTAAGAATTGTGCGAATCTTTATCATGATAACTAATATCGAATGCAGGGAAATATAAGTCAAACTACACTTTTAATTGATTTTTCTTAAGAATTTTGCAAATCTTTATCATGACAACTAATATTGAATGCAGGGAAATATAAGTCAAATTACACTCTTAATTGATTTTTCTTAAGAATTACGCGAATCTTTATCATGAGTAACTCTACTTATTGCTCTCTTCGTTCATCTTTACTTATCCATTATATCATTTTGGGATGTCTAACAATACTTGTCCAGTTTATGAAATCAAGAAATAATTTTACACTTAATTTCTAATTTACCTTTATATCCATTTCTCTATTACATTTTTCAAAACATTGTATTTACATATTCAAACGGTAATTTAGTAAAATTACCTCTATCAATTACTACTTCTCAATTCTTGTGCCAAGTTAATAGAAGATACGTAAAAGGTGAACGGAGGAAGTAAAATTTGAATAAATGAGATAAAATCACTTAGTATTTTTGCGTTTACTGAAATTTAAATATAATACTTCATGATTCTGAACGCATTTGGAGAGATTATTTTTTTGTTTGTTTAAATAAGATTATGTTAGTGCACAACTAGATGACTACCCTACTATACCTGAAATGTTCTTCCTCCTAATCCCTATTTTGTATTTTTATAGTCAAGGAAAATTGAATTTAGAAGATTATCTCAATTCAATTAATCTTAAAAACATTAACAAAAAATAATTATTTAATTGTTGTATTTATTGAAAGTACTAAAGATAGAAATTAAATGTAGTCTTGTGAACCACACAAGTCACAAGTCACATAGGAGTAGTTTGGAATGTATATTAAAAAAAAATTATTCGTATTTGATATTTATATATTTTTTTTATTCACAATAATTTTCTCGAAAAGGAGAGTCGATATTCTCTTTAAAAAAACTAAATTAATTAAGTCGATTTCTTAAATATTGGAATTAAATTGTCTATTCGATTTTGTTAAAATAAATATAATTATTAGGTTGACTATGTTGTTTTAAAATGAAAAAATAAAAAACATATATATGTGATAAAAGTTATACATGTAGCTTCCTCCAAGAAGTTGTATACATTGCCCATGAATTTTTAAGTGAAAAATTAAAAATTTGAATTAAACAATGATGAACAATTAAATGACTCAACAATAAGTTATTAATAGACTCTTAGAATAATAAGAATAAAAATTGCAAATATTTTATGTAGGGATACCTTTGTGTAAATATTATTGGAGATTTTGTAAAAAGAGCAAACATTTGAAACGTAATAAGGCAAAAATAGTTATAGTTTGTTAAAATTACGATTTGTAGCTATATATTATAGGAGAGAGGCGAATGAGATTGGAGGAGATTAGAGGCGAGTGAGAGAGGACGGAGAGTAGAGAGAGGCGAATTGTGTACGTATATTTTTCAAATTGTATGTGTATATCTGTCAAATAATTGTATATGTGTAACTAATATACACATGTATTTGTATATCTAGCAAACGAGATTGGGAGAGGGAGGAGAGAGATGAACGAGACATAACAGAGAGTGAAGAGAGACGAATTGTATATGTATATCTGTCGAAATGAATATGTATATCCGTCAAATAATTATATATATGCAGCTGGCATACATATGTATTTGTATATATGACAAGAAATTGCAGCGAGAGGGGTGAGAGAAAGTAGCAACAAAATCCTAATTATAGTTATAAATTGTAATTTTTTTCAAACTATAGTGGTATAATGTAAATACATACTATATGTTTGTCTAGTTATGTAATTTTTCCTAATATATAATATTATTTTCATCTTCTTTTGGACCAAGCCAACTTTCAGCCCAACTGATAAAGGTTAAATGGGCCTCAAAGAAAAGAGGAAGCCCATTGGGCTAAGAAGAAAGTTAAAATCCAACAAAAAGGAGCAATTTCCTCTTTTTGGATGTTATATAATGGAAAAATTATCTAATTACAGAAATATTTGTACCATATTTACTAATTCTACCTATAGTTTTAAAATAATTACATATTATCTTATTAATTAATAACTTCATACCAGATTTTAATTCAAATGCACTTGAATACATGTAGTTTTGCTATCAGATGCACTACATTGGAAGAGAGGCAAGCAAGATAGTCTACCTATCCCGAATACATGTGAATCAAACTTGATATATATATTTGGAATACCATATAAATTCTAGATACATTCTTAAACACATGTATATAAGAAGAGATGCGAGCGAGAGAGGGAGAGAGAGGAGACAGGCAATCGAGACAGGTGAGTAGAGAGTTAGATACATGTGAATCCACTTGAATACAGTGTAGTTAAAAACAATTACACCTAATTTGATCAGAATTTCAAACTCAACAATGTCAATTAAATACGAGGGTTATTCTCGTTGCTGGACTTAACCAATACTTTACAATATGAACTAATTACAATCATATACTGCTTATGTCTACATTTCTACAAGTGACCCTTTCTTTCTAGAGAATGTACAACACGTTAAGTAAATTTAACTGAACTCGCTTCATTCATGTCAAAAAATATATGAATATATCAAACTCTAAATCTTGAATTCGCCTAATTGAAAAAAGAGATGGACCAGGTGTTGTTTGAAACATAACAAATGTAAGGACATAAGGTCACAAGGCAAAATCATTTAAGGTGAAAATACAACACTTCAGAGAGTGAGAGAAGGATATAATTAAATGTATCACATGCTTGTCTAAAGTTGGTGGTAAAATTCATTATGAAAAAAGCCACAACCATTACTACACTACACCCACTCCCACCCCATCCCCCTTTTTAAAATTTTTTTGTCCAATAATAGTTATTCAGTGTACTAAAATTAGATATTCAATTTATAAAATCAATAAATAATTTTATATTTAGTTTCTGATTTATTCTTATTATTAATTATAATCATTCTTTCATTATATTTTTCAAGATGTTGTCCTTATTATAATCAGGATGACATTATAAAATTATTCTTCTATTTATAACTTCTTAAGAAGTGTGCAAAGATAATAATGGACAAGTATCGATGGACGGACAGAATATTTCCTTTCTTCATCATTTAAGGTTTCAAGAATACCCCCCTTCTCATTGCATTGAATGTTTTTGCCCCACTTATGTCCCACCTTTTGTTAATGTGTTCTATGCTATTGCACTTCTTTTACTCTTTTTTCACTTTTTGTTTATGAAGTTGTAATATTTATGATGTCAAAGTTTTTTGAGTGCCCCTCTTGGATTTTTTTTTTCATTAAGTGTAATAATATGAGATATATACAAGTAATGCAAATATTACACTTTTATAATAATGTCATAGAATCTTTTAAAATAATAATTACGCTTATATATCAAGGATTAAAATTATTTAGACGAAAGAAACATATCATCTAGTAGTAGAATTGATTATAATCAGACGGTCGTGTGAATATGCAATCATACAGTGTTTTAATATTATCATGATTTTATTAATTTTTTTTCCATTTTACATAAGAACATTTTAGCGAATTCAGTATTTTTATGTTATAAATAAATTGCGACCCGATTGAAAAAAAAAATAACTTGAAGTTTTGGGGGTTTTCTAGAACTTTACCATACCTCAAGTGGCTAAGTGGACTTTCTCAAACTTCAGGGTCTAATGAAAATAACACAACTTAATAAGATTTGTGCATTATTTCTTACTATATTTAATGAAGAAAAATATTCTATAGCAAACAAAAACAGCTTAAAAAAGAAATAAATTTGAAATGGAAAACAGTCAACATCACAATTAACCATCAACTAACCGCGGGATTATGGTAGAGAGATAAATATTTTTTTTATTTTTAATTAAAGATTTTGAATTCGAATTTTTTTTTTTTATGAAATTTCCTTTGTTAGAGAGTGTATTAATTGGATTCTAATGTGAATATTGAACAGTTAAATAGCATCAACATGTAAGGGATAATAAAATTTTAGAATTTTTATTTATAGTCACTTGTCAAAATAATACTTTAGCTGGTAAATATATATAATTTTGTATATTACTCTTTTCGTTTCGAAAAGAATGACTTTCTTTCTTTTTTTAGTTTATTTAAAAAGAAATAATCCTTTTTCTTTTTTGACAACATTTTAATTTCAACTTTCCACGGAGCATGTTTAAAGCTACAAAATTAAAGAGTATTTTGATACATTTAACATAACTTTAATTTAGAATCTTAAATTTAAAAAGTCTTCTTTATTTTCTTAAATTTTGTGTTAAGTCAAATCAGACTATTCTTTTTAAAACGAAGAAAGTAATATATATATAACATATTCTTTTAATATATATATTGACTAGCAAGTGTAATTATTCCTGTTGTCTTATTTTATGTACACTCTTTCCTTTTTGGTTCGTCCCAAAAAAAAACATCACTTTACTTAATTAATTGCAAACGATTTAACTTCAAAATTTTCTTTTTACCCTTAATAAAATGATTTTCAGTTACATAAATATTGAAAAATAATTTTAGATCACAAGTTTCAAATCTTTCTTTTTTCTTTAAATATTGTGTCAAGTCAAAAGGTGTTACGTAAAATGGAACCGCACGATTACTACTTAACATGTTAAAAGCTTTATAAATTTGCACCTGTGAACCTCATTTTTTCACTTTTCAATGTTTTTTTTTTTTTGAATGTGTTTTAGGAATCATGGAAAAGGAAACAAGAAAAAAAGACCTTTTATACAATTAATTTTTGCATAGAAAAAAATATGCATAGTGTTTTCTTATACAATTTTTTTTTAGTATTCCTTTTTAGTAAAAATAAATTTAAGATATTTCTTGAAAATAATTAACTACCCATGTAAATGACAAAAATGGTTAATTCCTTATATATATGTTTAGGAAATAAGTCTAAAATAGCTTTAAATATATTATTGAGTAATTTTCATACTAAGTTTGAATTAATTCCAAACATAAAATACCATTTTCTTTGTCAATACAATTTTTTAAATTTTTTTGAAAAATTATTTTCCTAATAAATAAAATTATGTCAAACACCATAATTTTTTTTTTATATATATATATATATATACAGTCACGGGTTTCTATCAATCACGTGATGAAAAGGAGATATAGACAAATAAAATAAATTAAACAAAAAAATAAAAAATAAAAAATATTATAAAGTAGTCACGGGTCATATTCTTTAAAAAAAAAATTATTTATTTTCAACTTTTTTGCTTTTTTGACAATTATTTCTTGTTTAACTGAAGGTACAAGGAAGGAATATATTAGTGGTAAAATAATAGTACTAATAATAGTTTTTTTTTAATTTTTAAATTCGATATTTAATATTCGTATATTTGAGCTTCATTGATCAATCCATTTAAGAAAATATACTCTCTTGACAAAAAGAAAATTCTCAAAAAAATTACGTGGCACGATTTAATAAATGAAGATTCTATATTTATTTGAAAAAACAATAATTTAAAGAAATACATTCGAATACTCTTTTAATTATTTATGCGAATATAATTATGCAGAGATAATATATACTTGTAAATACACTTATCAAACACATGAATATAGTGTATTTTGCTACAAAAGTATTATATACATGTATTTATCATATGCACAAATATAATGTATTACATTATTATTATGCATGTAGATACAATATATTTATATTTCGTTATATTTTGAAATTAAAATCCTATTATGTTTTGTAATTAAATAAAATTTTGTTATTTATACAAATAATGGTGGTTTAGAGTTCAAATTTAAAATTTTTAATTAGATGTGAAGGAATCTTATTTATGGTTGGTACTAATATAATATATTATTTAATATATACTATAAATAAAAGTCAAATTTATGGAAAAAAGTAGAGTCAAATTTGTCTTTGCTTTGCTTGTCATCAAAGATCTGGGGAGGTGCTTCAATCATCATATTGTATTTTTTTTAAAAAATTATTTATAATATTTACATTTACATTCATTAAGTACCATATTGTAGTAGTTAATTAGTATTTATATTTGTCAAAATATAAAAATACAATTCTTTTGTTTCACAGCTTTTAGTAGATTCATGTGACTTTAACCAAATTGGTTTAATGTAACTTTAATTTTTGTTTTTCCTTTTTGGTTAATTAGTATAACGCGACGATTCAACTCGCTAGTGATATTGTCTGCATTGGACCTAGTCTCGCACGACTTTAAAATGTATCACTAGTAGGTAAGGTACGTTTACTTATATACGTGTTTTGCTGATGTGAAACTTCTATCTAAAGATGAATCGTTGCATATAAGTTTTTTGGTCTATTTCATACTTACAAAATTTCGACTATTGCGTACAAAAATCTTTTAAAAATAGAATGATTTTCGCCTTTTACTACTTTTACAGTTGTCAAAATAAGAGAATTATGTTTAACTCAAATTTTAGATGAAATGATCACACACTGTAGTATCAAAGTCGAGCCGAATGTGAGCTCTTGAAAACCATACAGTTGCATAGGTGGAAATATCTCCGATCCATAAATGTGCACGAACCGATAAGATAGTGACACTCAAGAGAAAGAATATTTTAATCCAGCATACAAATTAAAGGGGATGATAAATGGAATGTCTCGCATCGAAAGAATAAATGAAATTATGAGCTCCTTATAAGGTTTGCACAATTCTCCGCCTTTGAGTTAATAGGCACGAATTAACTGGTCTAAAACCTAATTTAACAGGATATATATTTCAGAGCATACAAAAATTCTGAAATGGAATTTCACCACCACTTATTATCAAAAAAAAAATTCTACTTACTTAATTCATGAAAAAAAAATCAATGTCGATTATAAATGGTCATGACAATACTGATTACCGGTTAATAAAGATTAATTAATCTAT
Source organism: Solanum aculeatissimum (assembly GCA_038996855.1). Classification (NCBI taxonomy): domain Eukaryota; kingdom Viridiplantae; phylum Streptophyta; class Magnoliopsida; order Solanales; family Solanaceae; genus Solanum; species Solanum aculeatissimum. The sequence goes on along the minus strand of JBCEWC010000335.1, from coordinate 28,812 downwards.
GTTTACTGTTGCATTTTGACATTACTTAGCTAAGATAATTAACTAAATAAATTAAGCCAAAACAATATTATCATTCTTTTGATATTGACAGTGCAAGAGAAGGTTTGGTACCCAACTAGAATTTGGTCATATCACAAACATTTTACTGGCTCTCGCGGAGTAAAGTATTAAAAATATTTTTAAATTTATTACGAATTATTTGTTTCATTCTCAAATTATTGATAGTGTTAAAAACACATTTCTACTTGACTGATTAAACTTAAATATACCCCTAATCTAAGTTGCTCGGACTCTTCAAAAATGTTGCCGCACCCATGTCGGATCCGTCAAAAACACACTATTTTTGGAGGATTTGACACGCACCCATTGACATTTTTGAAGAGTCTGAACAACATAGCCTCTAATCTGGTAACAAGAGTGAAATACACCCCTAAAGTTTTGCCATAAGGGGTGTTTTAACACTTGTGATAATTCGAAGTGTATTTTAGCTTAGTTGGTCAAGTAAATGAGTATTTTTAAGACTGTCAATAATTCAAAAATAAAACTAATAACTTGCACCAAATTCAAAAATATTTTAAATAAATTTCTCTAAAAACTAAAATAAAATTACAGAGAATGTGGTGTTATTGTTTGAACTAACAAGCAGTCTTTTCCCCTTAACTAATTACAACAAACAACTTCACTTTATCTTGTGAAAATTGAAAGATTATTTCGCAATAGACCTTCAATTTAAGTAAAACACATCAAAATCAAATTCAAGTATAAAAATAAAACACAACAATAAAAAAATCATGTTAAAAATTAAAAAAGAAAAATAGTACTAGCGGAACAACAAATAAGACGTGACTGGAGTAAATGAAACAACAAATTTAGTTTTGATCTAGCAGTAATGCAAGCAGAATGCATGATGTGTTGGTTAGACGCATGTCACAAAAGTAAAATTATATTCGATTATATAAGAGTCTTATAAAAAAATTTATTTTTAAAATGAATTTTTTTCTTATACTGGTTAAATTAGACAAATAAAAAAAAAATACAAAATATAAGAAAAATAATTATATAGAAGGTCTTAACTTTGGGGTAATTTATTGGTTAAAATAATTTTATTTTAAGATTAAATTTAAAAAACAAAAAAAAACTCATCAAGCACGATGAAACTGACAAGAAGCTGCCAAAAAGACAGGTCGTATAGAAAAACTATCTCTGAACACTTTTTTGTCAACTCTCCCTACTTTATTTTTTATTTTATTTTTATTTTATGGATTTTGTATTTGTATTCTAACATAGTAATTAGTATCATTTTCATCGTATTAATTTATATGATATTTTTAATTTAATATAAAGTTTAACGAGGTGTTTAAATATATGTTTGTCACAATTTATCTGACATTTTTAATTTAAGTATAAAGTTTAACGAGGTATTTGAATATGCGGTTTCAAATTAGTATTAAATGTGTGATTTGAAATCATGATTTTTAAATTTTCAATTTGTCAAAAAAGAGAATTTGGAGGTTTCAAATTGTAATGTCTTAAATTTATAAATGTTTTATTTGAGATAAAGATATATCGGAAACAATCTTTTTATCTTTACAATAAGATAGAAATAAAATTATGTGTATATATATATATCACGTATTTCTATTTCGTTTGACTTAAACAAACAACAACACACATTCTCAGTGGAATTCCATAAGTAGGGTATAGGGAGGGTAAAAATGTACGCAGACTTTATCACTACCTCATAGAGGTAGAAAGATTGTTTCTGGAAAACCCTCGTCTCAAAAACCCATAAACAAAATAAACTAGATACGAAAAAAAAGAAAAACAAGGAATAACGACTAATAACGAAAAACAAATGATAATATAAGACGGATAATGACCACACAGGATATAAAGATATAAAGATACGACTAATCCTACTATCCTTCTATATCTTAAAACCGGACAACAACCCTACTACCCTACTAGCCTATTTCGTCTGACTTAACCGGTAAAATTAAACATATTGTTTTTGTAAGCTCTTTGGTGTTTTTTTTCCATGCGAGACTCGAAACGTACACTAAGTTTAACTTATTTTAAATTTACTATTTTATATAAAAAAAATTGAAATAATTAATTTGATACTTGACAAACAAATAATGCCAAACAAACGGGAATGTGAAGCAAATAATATACAGTAACTTTTGAAGTATTCTATTATTTATTTACCATCGTTTTTCATTATTATACGAGAACGTGGATAAATAAATATATACTAGTTATTTAATTAATATAGCTATAGTTTGAATTAGTTACGACTCTAGTTTGAGTTTTATATAATTCACGCGATTTATACGAATGTTGTGCGCGAATCAAATTGTATAGCGAAATATACAAATACTATGAATTGTATAACAAATTATACAAAATGTTGTGCACAAATTGTATAGCGAAATATACAAACGTTATACAAAATCTGTGAATTATATAGCGAATTATCCAAACGTATGCAGATGCTGCGAGAATTATACAATCGCTGCTATAACTATAGTTACAAAATGTAATTACCCAAACTATACCATGAAACATAATTAAGATATTTTTGAGTGGTTATATGTGGAAACTCAAATCGAGTATCTAATAATGTAAAAGGCAATATTTATCCAACCATGCAATTAATTTTTTTATATAAATAGGGCAAATTAAGAATAAATAATTTTGAATAATTTTGTGGGGGAATTTCTTTTTCTATAATATATCCTATAGGGTTTGTTGAATTGATGATGGGAGAAAAAAGAAAAAAAGGAAGAGGGGTAGGTAGTTGTTGGATTAAAAATAGTAATTTTTAACAATTTGTGGATATTTACATTATTTATTATTTTTAAATTCCACGATAGTATCAGTTGCATAGCCACATATAGTTAAAGGTGATCAATTAGGCGCTATTTGTCGAAAAATTATATTATGTATATAGAAAATTGTACGAAATATATTTATCAAAAATTACTTTATATAAATATGAAATCTTGAATACTCTTAATATAATTTCTGATTTTGTCATTTTATAACACTCCTTCATTTCAAAAGAAGGGTCGTTTTAACATTAAAAAGAGTATCTAAAAGTAATTATAGCTTTAAGAATTCAAGACAATAATCAATTATTATTTTCACTATATCTTTATATCAAAGAACTATCCACAGTGGCGGAGCCACATAATACTCAGAGAGTTCATCTGAACCCCATTCGTTGAATAATTATACTACTTTTATGTAGTAAAAATATATTTTTTATGTATATATAATAGATGTCGAACCTTCTTTGGTTAATTCGTGTATCTACTTCTTAAAATTTTGAACCCCCTTAAAGAAAATTCTGAATCCATCACTGACTATCGATGCTTCTTAAAAATGTTCAACTCTCGAAAAAATCTAATAAATAAAGATAAGTGATACATTCGAACTATTACTTTTTTTTTCATAAGCGTGAAAGTGTGAAAAAAGCTAGTAAAACGATACTTATTTTGAGACGAAAGATTTTAACAAAAAAACAAGAAAGATAGAATCTTCACATTAAATTGCAATAAATATAAACTTTTTTCATTTATTTTTTTAAAAATCATTTATTAGTTGCAATAATTAGTTGATTCTGTTAATAGTCTTTTAGGCCTAAATCCTAATTAACCACTCCTTTAATTACAAAAATATTATATTTAATGAGAGGTCCAATATGTTATTCTTTCATTAGTAATATTCCTAATCCTTCCAAATAGGAGTTTAAAAAACAGTATTTAATGTATTATGGTCATGAATCGTAATGGAATAGTTGAGATTCATTTACGATAAATTAAAGATACTTAATTTGGACTCTTGAGAATGAAAAAACTTACATCGAGAAATTCGTTTTTTTTAAATGAATCCTACAATACATAAATTCGAAGTTAGTCGAATTTCAATACATAAATCATACATCAAGTAAAACTTAAAATAAAAAGTATTACGTATCCGTTAGATATATTATGAACGCGTTTAATTTTTATACTTCTTTCGTCCTATTTTAATTATTTATTTAACTCAAAAAAATTTGCCCCAAGATAATTATCATTTTAGGAATTTAACATTAATGTTGATATAATTCACAAAAAAGAAGAAGGAAAATTAACAATATACATTTCTTAAGGGTATCATTTATTCATAGTTAATTAATAAATCTCCAATTTATTATTTAATCATGATAATTTAATGTGATTTATTTTACAAACAATAAGGATGAATACGGTTAGTAGACACACGAACTAACTGAAAGAGGTTCAATATCTTTTATATATACAGAAAAAATATTTTTTTCATATAAAAACCGAAAAATAAAAAAATTGGAATTAAGAAATTGAATATAAAAAGATGCCATTTCTAAAAATAGATTATAAATGTAAATAAGATAAAGTTGGAGCATATTTGTTATAAAAACAAAAATTAAAACTTTTTTTCTTTAATTTGAATTTGTACTGAATAATTTACATTATGAGATATAAGAGGAAAATATATTGACAAGTATACTTCCAAGAAATGGATAAATAAGTACTAATAATGAATGAGACTGATCTTCCTTAATCAGAGATTTCAGATTCGAGTTCTGAATACGTAGAAAATCTTGGTAAGGAGTGTTTTCTTTCAAATGGGACCCTACGTAACATGAATTCGAATATAATCAGAATTCAATATGAATATCGAAGATCGAGCGAAATTAAAAAAAAAGAAGGTTGTAAGGACCATTTTGGGTAAGAAATGTATAATTGCAAAAAGAAGAAGATAAAAGTGAGCAGAGAAATTGACAAGACTCAAAGAAAAAGAAGCAAAAATGACAAAAGAGGTAGAAGAGAGTGTTAAAGAGTCATAAATGAGGGGAGGGGTTGTTTGGCAATTATTTTCCGTCCCATTTTTGTTGTCGTTTTCTTAATTTTTTTCATGTTCGAGTTTTTCTTATGGCATAATACATAAGCACACCTTTTAATTTAGTTTTATTTGATATTCATATCCTTTAACTTTGTATATGTATAAGTAAATACTTAAACTCATATAAAATTAAATAAGTAATTACAAACGTCCTACGTAGCGATTCACGTTCCGCAAGACATCATACGTAGCGTCCTGCGCTTATTGTGTTACATAGACTGTATAAGTCTACTTGTCGAATGTTATACAAATTTAAGTGCCTACACGTGCACACCTAAAGTTGGATGATATAAATGACAATTGAGGCTAAGTTGATGTCTTATGTGACGACTTTTATTTATTACTCCTATACCAAAAATAAATGTCTATTTTACTCATTCAACTTTTTTAAAAAAATCAAGATAATTTTATCATATTTTTCTCTTTCTATCATTAGTATTAAATAACTATACAAAGTAATAATAATAATAGTTAAATTTAGAGTTTTAAAATATCATTAATAAAGTTTGTCGAGTAAACTACACCCTTAATAAAAGTTTTTTTTAAAGTCTTGTATCAAGTCAACATGAGTTAAATGATATAAAATAAATCGAGTAAATAATTATTTTTGTTAGAATTGATCAATACTTTGTCCTAAATAACACAAGTAAAATTTTGAGACTCAAATTTCGATATTTTGATCTTGAATCCAAGCATGAAGAGTCAAGCGATAATTAAAATGAGACAAAGAAAGTAAAAAAAAAAAAATGAGAAGAAAAATACAACTGGCTGTTTGCTTCTGTGACACATGATTTTGCCCATGGCAAAAGGCAATGCAAGAAATAAGGGAAAAAGTGAAAGCAGGTTGTGTTGGTTGGCAAGGTAATAATAAGCTTGAAAAGCATATGCCCCTTCTTCTTCTTCTTCTTCTTCTCTCTCCTCAGTTACAACACCTATAGATCAATCACTGTGCAGAGGCCTCTTCTCAAGAAGACAAAAAAAGGAAAAAAAACTTCAAAATAAAGAAACCCCAAAAATTTTTGGAGGAAATAATGAGTACCCATTTTGTTACAAAGCTTAAAGCTCTTGTTTTTCTCTCTCATTGTGCTTATGGGGATGGATTATGATTGAGTGAACTAGACAAAAGCTTAGCTAAGTCATCAGGACATATCCTCTTTCATTCCCCCACACTCTACTGTCAGTCAACATAATGCATTTTCTTTCTCTCTGAGGTCTACTTTCCTTTCTTGGCTTTTTCCCTATTTCTTCCATTTTCATATCTTATGAGAGTTTATATGGTGAATGGGGTTGCAAGATTTCTTGATTTTCTGTTGTTGAATACAGTAAAAGACTGATCTTTTTTGTTTTGCTCCAAAGAAAATGTGGGGAGCTGAAAGAAAACAGAGATTCAAGAAAGGGATAGAGTGAAAAATCAAATCTTTTTTCTCCCCATCTTTTCTTTCCTCTTGCATTTACTTGTCTGCTATATTCAATCAGTAAAATGAGGAAGCATGGATGGCAACTTCCCTATCATCCTCTTCAGGTTCCAACTTTTTCTCTTTTGTGTGTGTGGGGGTGTGGGTTTGGGGGGGAGGGCTCTATTCATGTATACATTTTTAGTTGTGGTTTATCTAATTTGGGAATTCTGCAACCCTGTGTTTGATTTTAGGTTTTATCTCTGCAGGTAGTAGCTGTTGCTGTATTTCTGGCATTGGGATTTGCTTTCTATGTCTTCTTTGCACCTTTTGTTGGGAAGAAAATGTTTCAGTATATTGTGATGGGGCTTTATACTCCTCTTGTAAGCAGTATTGAATTCTGTTATCTTTCATATCTGCATTTTGTCAAAGCAATGAAGAATTCAGATCTATCTTGTAGCTGTCATCAGTGTTTCAGATCTTCCCTCTATGTGTTTCATCATATTTTTTGGGTTCTATTATACTTTTTTCTCCTCCTTCCACTTTTGTTAAATTTCTCATGTTCTTTTGTTTTGAATGTTGGTTTCTTTTCCTTTCTTTAGGTTGTTTTCTCTGTATGTCTTAAAATACTCATTGTATGGAGATTTTCAATCTATTTGTTATAATGTTAGCAATCAGAGGCAAGTTCAGTATTTAAACTTAACTACTTAATTAGTTCAAGCTTCATTTGCTAGCATTTGACCATAGATTTTGGATCAAGTTTTGAAAATTTATCTTCAAATATATATTTGATGCAGATTTTGAAAATCTAATCTTGAATATTTTCGAGTTCCTCAAAAGAGGCTTGAACCATTTTAGGGAGAAATTTTACCTCCACTCACCAAAAATCAAATTTTATCCAAATAAAATGCTTGTCCAAACATGACTTCGAAACTCAAATTTTTAAGTTTCAACTTCAAATTCTATGGCCAAACGGTAGTCTAGTTCTTTGGAAATATGGGTTCAGAATTTGATTTTTACACTTGTGTTTGTTTTTTCACACATATATCTACTATTTCCACTGAATACAGATGGTTCATTTGAACGGATTCCCAACACTCTAGGTCTGCCTTTGAGAGCAATTAGATACTAAACTTCATTTAGTGGAGTGTGTTGTACTCCCTACTGGAAAAATCTCGTCTTTCCTCTTTAATATAGTAGTAATGAGCCTAGATGTTTTCAGTCAAACTTTAGCTGCCTGAAGTAATTGAAGATTTTGAGTGTCAGGACCTATTCCATCTGAAAAATGGCATTAGTAGAGAATTATTGTCTCTCACCTGATCATGTAGCACAATATTGTTCTTTAATTAAAAAGATTTCCACAAGGTACTAGATTTTGTAACTACTTGTTAACTTATAGAATGTAAAAAAATTACCCAAAATGAGATTGGTGACGTCTATTTTGTCCTGTCATAGATACATCTCAACAACCTGACGTGTGAATGGGTTCAAAACTTTTGCTGTTGTAACATGTACGTTTTCATTTGAAGGCGTCTGGTATATAATTCTTGTTTTCTCCAGATAATTAGTGCATTTGGCTTGTATATCTGGTGTGCTGCCGCTGATCCTGCTGATCCAGGAGTTTTTAAATCCAAGAAGTATCTGAAGAAGCTCGACCACAAAAAGCAAGTTCAACTTAAAGAATCTAAATTAGGGTGCGAGACTACTTCGTCTATACAAGATGCTAATGCTGCTTCAATTGGGGAAAACGCATCTGTAAAAAGCAATAAAGGAGCTGAACCAGCTGCAGATCACAATGAATCTGAACAGACAATTACCGCTACTCGTCAAAGATCTTGCTCTTCCGGATTGTTGGCGCTACTACCTTGTGCTCTTATCAGCAATTGTGCAGGTAGACACAAGGAGTCTTCTCAGCAGCAGTTGAGTGAAGATGGCATGTTCTACTGCAGTTTGTGTGAAGTAGAGGTTTGTAACTTCACGTCCCATCATTTATAGATATGATCACTTTGAGGCATTATATGTACTAAATTGTGAATACTTTTTCCAAAAAATCTCGTGATAAAACAAAATAAAGAGGTTTGGATTTTGTGGTCAGATATGTCAAATGTACCAAAGTGCCCTTTAGTCATGTGGTCTTAAATATTACCATGTGAAAAATTGGAATTAAGGAGTTGCTAAAAAAGGAAAAGTGACATTCTTTGTGAAACGGATTAAAAATGAAAGTAGGACAAACAAATTGAAACAGGGGAATAATATTTCTTCATTTTGTTTTAAATATGATATACTTAAGTTGATATACCTGTTCTTATTTTGGTTAGATTGCTGTAATACATGATCATGCAAAACTCAGTGCTGTAATAACACTTGCAGGTATTTAAATACAGCAAGCATTGCAGAGTATGTGACAAGTGCGTAGATCAGTTTGATCATCATTGCAGGGTATTTGACAACTTTGAGTGGTCTGCAATATAATATATATACAGCATAGATTCTTGACTCGCGTCATTTATGTAAAAACTTCCTGATCACATTTTTTTGTTTTTTGGTTTCGTAGTGGATAAACAACTGTATAGGGAAAAGGAACTATCGCAAGTTCTTTACGCTCATGGTTTCAGCCCTCCTGCTGGTATGATCAAGCACTCTTTTGCTAGCTTTTAGTGTTCTATGTGAGGTCACGAGTCTGATATGCTATCAAAATATTTCTTCTATCTGAACGTGTATCCACTACCTAAAAAATGAAATGAAATCTTCAATTTTAAATCAGTCCCCCCACCCCCCCAATCTTCCTCCTCATCCCTTTCTCCTTTACTTCCTTTTCTTCATGTAGGAGAGAGGATGGTTGGTTATTGGTAATACTGATATTGCCCCGCTTCAGAACTGTCATAGAGAGAATATCCTTTTCTATTCCTTTCTTGTTTCTTAAAGAAAACTTAACCACAATCATAGTCACCTCAGATATTTTAAACATTTCATATTTGTGCATTTTCCATTTAATTGACTATTGATAGGTCTACTTGGTTTGTGCACTTTGGACTTGAGATTGCAGCTTATACTTCAGTGGTCCACTGGAATTCTTGTACTGATCTGCTGCTTCATTGAGAAGAAGAAATTTTCTGCGGAAATCACCTCCAAATTAGGAAGCAGCTTCTCCATTGTTCCCTTTGTTATTGTAGTGGTGAGTATCCTTGCATTTTCCTCTTCATGCCATTGTTATAGTTTTATTTCGGGGTAAGGGAGTAGTAAGCAGAAAAGAAGTAACCAATACTAAGTTGTGGGAGAGAGCATAGTTTTCTTTGCTTAATTAGGTCTTCAACCCCACTCCAACCATCCACACATGCGGGCTTGATTTTTCTCCTTGAGCTAAATACATGGAAATTTCTTTTTGATAATGGCTGGCAGTGTCCGGTGAGATTAAACCTAGAACCTGTACTTACTCCAATACGATGATAATGTGCGTGACCATATCATCAAAAAGTATAAGCAGTTTGAGAGAGCCACTTTTATTTGTTTAATTATGTCTTCAACGTGAGTAATACACACAAATTGGTCTTTGTATTTGCATTTAATAGAAAACGTTTTGGTCTTTGTATAATTCTATCTTTGAAATGTGTCTGAAGTTAGTTCTACGTGTAACAGGCTGTCTGTACTGTATTGGCCATGATAGCAACCCTACCACTTGCTCAACTTTTCTTCTTTCACATACTTCTCATAAAGAAGGTTAGTCTTTTGTTATCACTCATCTGGTGATCCTATCTTGTGGCTTTTTTTAATCAGCTAAATGTGTTTGCTTGGATGACAGGGAATTAGCACCTACGACTACATCATTGCTCTCAGAGATCAAGAGCAACAAGGAGTTGCAGGTCAGCAAAGTCCTCAAATGTCTACTGTTAGCTCCCTAACTGGGTTAAGCAGTGCAAGCTCCTTCAATACTTTCCATCGAGCAGCATGGTGCACGCCACCTCGTCTTTTTGTTGAGGATCAGGTATCGTTCAACTCAGTCAATTATGAAAAGTTCGAGGAATTTAGTAGTCTTAAATAGGTGGTTATGAATAAGCTGAACTATTGAGTTTGCAGTGCTAGTAATTGTGTTTCAGCTAGCTTCTCATATTTTAATTTAGTTCCTTGTCTTGCATTCGTAGCTTCAATTCTTTTTGAACTTTGTCATAAGGAAAAACAAATAATGCATTGAACCCAGTAATGTGGCCACTGGCCAATGCTTTGCCTGCTTTCTGAATAGAAGTTCTTGAAGTGGACTCCTGGGAGCATGTATGTTCAATCTTGAGCTTGATAGATTTTGGCTCTTCTGTTGTCAAAAGTACCAAGGGATTTTAGAAAGTTAAACCTCGTGCTGTGACCGTGGAGCTTTGCCAATTCATCCTAGTGAGGATAGTTGCAGATAGAAAATCTTGAACAGTTCCTCTTCAGTTTATCCTTTGGGTGTGGTTACAAGCATTAAGGGATTCTCTGGTTGCGATTGATATGATGTAGGACTTCATATGGTCTGATTATACTTGAGAGGGTCGAGAATGGCAGAGCATGGATAGATTAAGAGGGATTTTATTATCTGAAATAAAGAGACTCCCTGAATAACAACTCTATTCCTCTGAAGGCAGAAGGCTGGATCTTTGCACGGGACCTTGATAAACTTTGGTCATGTTTGTTTTATTTCATCTAAGGCTTATACCTTTGGTTAATGGACTTGAAAGATTTGGGTGGGGTGGGGTGGGGGGTGTGCAAGATTTTATCGTTGTTAAGTGAATGACATTCAATAGAGAAAACATCATGCTTTTGTTGCTTTTTCATCAGTTTGGCATAATGCTTGCAGTGTCTTCTTGTTTTTTTCTTTCCTTCTATTGAAGTCAATTAGACTTGAGCAGTTTCCTATAGAGTAGTACAAGTATACCACTTGAGCTGGACAGTGTATGCTTTGATGCTTTTGTATAAGTGAAAAGAAAAAGGTTAATTTACTTACTTCTGTTTAATTTTATTGGTGGTTCCTTGCAGTTTGATGTAGTTCCTCCTGACACTGTATCGGTGAGTTCACATGGTAAAAGGTCAACGGCAGAGGAACCAATCAAGAAAAAGAATCCACCTGCTGTGAAGATTAGCCCATGGACATTAGCAAGATTGAATGCAGAGGATGTTTCAAAAGCTGCTGCTGAAGCAAGGAAGAAATCGAAAATTCTCCAGCCAGTGGTGAGAAACAAAGAACCTTACATTCTTGAAACAAATAGCAGTATAGGAAGTAGTGGACGCCGCATGGTGCCTAGGCCTGATAACAATAGGAGGAGAGCTAGTAAACGAGTTCGACTCCCTGCCGAGCTACCCTTTGAAACCTTGAGTAAAATTCCCAATGATATAGCTCAAAACAGTAGAAGGCCCATGATAACTGAGTCATCAAGCAGTTTAGCTCCTCTTCAGCTTGAAGCACGGAGTGATTTCCGAATAAGCCGAGGACTATCCACCTCAGGTGGTGTTGTTGCTTCTTCACCTGAGAGTAGTTTGGACTCTCCTGACATTCACCCACTCCGGGTGTCATCCTCGGGTGTTGAAGACGCTACACGTCTCGTAGGCCACCTATCATCTGGAATGACTCTTCAGAAGGACACTCCACTATCTAGATCGACTAGTGATGGATACGAGGCATCTGGTGGGGAGGATAGCGATCGTGTGCCTACTCGAATTGTGCAAAGGTCAACAAGGTGGAATAGCATTCTTTTTGGCTCTGATCAACAAGATGATAGAGTCAGAAGATTGATGGTACCGTCTTCGTCAAATCAGGCTAACATCAGGAAGTATTGAGCCTCCTAACATACTTGGGAATTCTTCTGTAAGCTCTTGAAGCTACATGATCTGTTGACATTTCTTAATTTGTTGATGATGTTTGTCCAGTAGTACATACCTTCAACTTGGCCTGTTCCATTGTCCATTGAGTTCAATTTTTGGATTTTTGGGTGAGAGAAATGCTGTAAATGTCTAGTAGAAAAAGATTTATGTCTATTCTCTTGTCCTCAAATGCAGCATTCAATGATCACTTCTTGCTGCAATTCACTTAAAAGTGAAAATGTTCTAATGCTGGGATCTCTTTCTTGCCTTACTATTCTTGATACAATGACTAATTAAATGTTTGTTAGAAGTTAGATACTTGTATATCCACGCTCACATTGCCAATCTCAAGCCTGGATAAAGGAGGAGGATTGTCGAGGGTTAAAAATGGAAACAACCTTTCTACCCCCCTACTTGAGATAAAGGAGGAGGATTGTCGAGGGTTAAAAATGGAAACAACCTTTCTACCCCCTAAAGGTAGAGGTAAGGTTGCGTACATTTTTACCTTACCTTATGGAATTACAGTGGGACTGTCGTTGTAGAGAACTCTTAATTTGATTGAACTGAAATATCCATACATTCTGCAGAAATTCTCAAGCAGGCTTAGAAAGTGTTTGGTGTTCTATATAATTGACATAAGACTCGATTTGTTAGATATTGCTGTATTAAAGTGACAATGGGTAACAACCAACCATCCAAACAAGGGGTAAATCAGCTCATAATAAGAGCTAGGTTGAAGATAAGCCGGTTATAGTTGTGATTCAAAAGCCAATGTACAATACTGCATTATTCAAATTTCTGTAAATCACTAACTTCATATTTCAAATATTCAACAAGGACGTTGAACTTCATCAATAGCTTTGTTAAACCAAAATAAAGTCACTATTTAGGGCATCTGAATGGACTCTCACTAGTAAAGTCCGCGGATGGAAGTCCATATAAGGTGAAAATAGTCCATCTCGAGTGACAAGCAGAATGTGGAAGAGATTGTCAATCACTCTGATGGGATAGCAAGCTCCTGAAACATCCTTCCCCGGTGCTCAAAATTTCTGAACTCGTCAAAGCTAGCACAACCAGGACTAAGTAAAATGGCATCGCCACATTGTGCTATACTCCTTGCCAAGTTCACAGCATCCTTAAGAGTTTCAGCATTCAAACAAGGAATTCTCAGACCATTAGCATAGAGTGTCTCCTGGATCATCTTTCCTGAAAATCCAAAAGTGATTACACCTCGATGGTGTCGAAGGGGTTCCACCAGCTGCTCAAATCCATTAGAACCTTTCATTTCTACCTCCTTTGCAAGACCACCAAGTAGAACCACTGACTTCAGCTCAAAACCAATCAAACCAAAAAACGTTGCTTCAACATTTGTTGCCTTGCTGTCATCAACCCAAACTATTTCATCATCGTCTACATGAACGACTTGCATTCGATGAGGTAGAGTTGTCAATTTGGAAATTGTTGAACTAAAAGCTGCAGCTTTGATCTCAATATCCAACCCCAAAACCGCTAATGCAGCCACTGCAGCATTGGTGTAATTGTGCTTCCCAACTGCCTTCAGCTCATCCAACTGTAATTGTGAAACACAGCCTATTGTAGGAAGCTTTAAGTCAGCAATCTTTGCCTCCACGTCAACGCTCACACCAGGGGAACCTCCAATCCAAGCAAGATAAACCCCATTCGCGTGATCCATAATTGCTTCATCAAGATACTGGTTTCCTAGAGGAAGAATACCAATTTTGTTTCCTCTCATATGAGAGAAGATTCGACACTTGGTTGCAGCATAATTCCTCATCGTTTGGTGTCGTTCAAGATGATCAGGGGTAAGATTTAGTATCACAGCAACCGAAGGACAAAAGTATTTCGGTGGGATTTCCAACTGATAACTACTGACCTCCACAACAGCAACCTGTAAACGTCTTTGGTTAGACGAAGCTAAGCAATGAAAACCAGCTTCCGAAAGTGGAACCCCAAGGTTACCACCAACAAACGTCTCGAATCCCAAATGATTAAGCATCTGTCCTGCAAACGTGGTAACAGTAGATTTCCCATTAGTTCCTGTAACAGCTAAAATCTTAACACAGCTAGGAATAACTTTCGAAGCAAAATCCAACTCCGAGAGTACTTCCTTCCCGGAACTTATCATGGAGAGAATCCCATACTTTTCCAGAGGAACTCCAGGAGAAACAACAACAATATCCGCCTCTTTCAGAACCTTATCATCAAAATAACCACACATTGTCTTCAAATCAGTATCTTTCAGATCCAGAAAACCGTTATCTATCTTAAACATTGATCCCCAATCCTCATTTTGATCAATTGCTATAACTGACGCTCCCCTAGCTAGAGCAAGCTTTGTAGCAGCTGTGCCCGATTTTCCAAGGCCAATTATAGCAACTCTTTGACCCTTAAGGTCTTGTTCAGTAAAACACGATTGGATTTGCGTATGTGAGAAAGCCAGCTTGGAGCTCATCTCTCTCAGCATTTTCACCAATGGAAGTTAAACAGTTCATCAATTCATGGCAACAATGACATTAACAACAACTACAACCTACCCAAGAAATCCCACTGAGATAGAGAGGCTGTTTCCAAAATTTAGGCTAACTCATGACATTAATGCTTCCAAATTTGTTGAGAAATTAAACAACTTACAGAATAGCATGATTGTCCATTCTCCTCCCCATTTGACCTATAGTTAAATCAAAACTGGTACAAGTAAAATTAACCGGAAAATAACAAATGATTCGACTTGGATTTGAGTTCAATTAGGGGAAGAACTAAGAAGGAATTTCTGATAGATTTAACAGGGGAAACAAGGTTGATGGGTCTATCCTACAACCCTTGAAAGGTTTATTTCTGGAGCTTTCTCCATAAGGGGCTGCAATTTTCAGTAGAAGAAAGACATTAATGGAGGTGAATGATGACGATGAAGAAGAAGATGGCTATGAAATTGGAGAAAATGGAGGAAAAACAGTTTCTATATTTTCAAAATCAGTCTCAGTAATTGTCAAATGTATGTAACTTAAGCCTTTTTTATAATTTTTCACCGCTAAAATTAAAAAAAAAGTCATTTTTTTTAAAACGAAAGAGTATTATTATTGTTAAAGAAAAATATTATATTGAGAGTATTACTATCTATTTTAGGGGTTGGGAGCATTAATTTTTTTTTAAAAAAAGTGGTTTATAAATTAAAAACAAAAGTCAAAAGTTGAAATTCTCAACTTTTGGCTTTTTGATTTTTTTAGCTTTAAAACACTAATTAAATAGTGAAAACGGTGAGGTCACAATCGTAATGATGATGAGTACAAATCGATGAAAACGATTGTTGAGAATGGAAAATGAAGGATATAAATTCGATTTGCATCCCTTTCGAGTAGTAATTTTTATTAACTATGTTGTTCAGACGCTTAAGAAATGATATCATATCTCTATTAAATACTTCAAAATGCACTATTTTTAAAAAGTTCAATCCATACGCATCAAAATTTTAGAACAGTTTGAGCAATATAGCTTATTAGCATGTCATGATGCAAAAATGGATTCTTTTCTTTGACTAATTGCATCACATAAGGCCCTATTGTATGATAAAGAGCTTTGAATTAAAATTTCTTTTTAGTGCTCAAAGTTAAAACATCTAATTAACAACAACGTATCAGTGGAATCCCAGAAGTAGAGTTTGGGAAGGGTAAAATATACGCAGATCTTACCATTACCTCATTCAACCAGGGGTTGAGATAAAAAACATATAGTAGTTAGTTTGATTTTTTTTATTAGTGCACAAAGAGCATAGATATATTTTGGAATTTAATTTGATAATTATTTTTGAAGGCCCTACAAGTAAAATAAACAATTTTAATACTTCTTGAAGCTAAATAAAGACTATCCAAGTCTTGAGTATGCTTTTTCCTTCCAAAAGGATTATGACCTATGCCAATTTGACATTGAAGTAGTTTGGAGGCAACATAAATTTCCCTTAGCAAGGACTTGAACGGTGCAAAATTTGCCATTGGAGAGTGGAGGTAAGTTTGCCAACCACAACGGTGAGTACTTAACAAAGTCTTCGAATAGAAGTAACAAAACAATTCATCAATCAAAATTCATATGCTTAATATGAAGTGGTTCAATATTTGTTCAAAGATGTACTCAGATCTTATTTTTGGATCCTCGACTTTGAGAGGAAGAAACAAGCATCACACAATCAAGACGACAAACCAAATTTTCTACAATTTATAGATAAATTACAGAATAACATGATTTTTCTCATCATCGATTGACATGGATACGTACTTGCTACCACCAGAAAACTTGTCTCCGATCTCTAATGGCGATTTTTCACCATTGAAGAATTCGTCCTTGCAATACATGTACAAAGCCACATTCCCTAGAAGATAGTAATTCATCAGAAGAAATCCCACCACCGAACACTGCACAATCACCAATATCACCACCAAGTTACAATAGGCAACGCCCACAACAACTAGAAGTATGGAATGAACAACCACAAGCATTCCCATCAAAAGCCCGTAAGACAGCATCGTGTGCAAAGCTACCCATCTCTTCCCCTTCAACAAATTCGCACTTCTCCTCAGTGCTTCGAAACCCGACTTAAATTCCACCACTGCTATCACATAAGCTAATAGCCAGTTCACCTGTAGCCATACCAGAATCGCTACGAGCACTATTAACACAGAAACCCCCAAAATTAAGAAGTGATTCGAGTCGTATTTAAGTTCAATTAATCCGATAGATCGAAGCATTCGGACGATAAAAACAAAGGACACGACGAAAATCAGAGCGATTGAAATGAGAATGGTATGAGAAAGGATAAACGTGGAGAGAAGGGGGAAGAAGGAATTTCTGATAGATTTAATCGACGAAAGAAGGTTGATCGGATTTACGCACAATGCTTGAGCAGCACTGTGTGTAATTGTGGCGACGGCACAGAGGTAAAAGAGAGCTAGAAACAGAGTGTATACTATTGGTACAACAATTTCGAAATTGGAAAGGGGAAGACGAAGGGATTGGAGTTGAGTGAGATTGTAGTCAGGATGAAAGAAGGCAAGGTGGAAAGAAGGATATACGACGAGAGTGAAAATGATAGGCAGGAGGAAGAGGACTGAAAGTGCATGGAAATGGAGAGAGTTAGATTTCATAATGGAGTGGGTTGATTTCAGGATCTCTAGCTTTGGGTACGATTTTCCTTAGAAGCAGACATTGGAGGTGAATCAAGAAACGAATAAAGATAACCACCACAATAATACAGGAGATGCTGCCGAAGATGTGTGTCAACAATAGAGGAAAATAGTACACAGATATTATTTGCTTTTGACTTATCCTGGAACTTTTGTGGTTCGTAGCATTCCTCTTTTTTCCCAGATAAGTTGATGACAAAGAATATAGTCAATTTTTTATTAGTCCATCTCAAAATAAAATAAAATATTATAATTTAAATAATTTAATTTTAAAATTTTCATTTTATCTTTAATCAAATAAATCTTAATGACATAAATATATAAGAATTATTTTATTCTAAAATATTTTTTCCCTTAAAAACAATGCTAAGTCAAAGGCCACATTAAATAGGGTGGAGAGAACTTTTTTTTTTTAGTTTATTTATATTGATTTGACACAATATTTAATAAAATAAAGAAGACTTTTTAAATTTTATCGTATTAAATTTAAAAAATATAAAAATATACAATTAAAATATTCTTTAATTTTGTGCTCTTAAATATATGATATGAAAAGTTAAATTATTAAAAATGGAAAGATGCACCGGTGGTTGAGCACCTTAGAGAATGATGTTAGTTTTAAACGTGAATTCAGACATGAAATCTTTAATTTTTTTAAACAAAAAATTTATATATTTAAAAATTAATTAACAATCATTGATAACTCATTAACTTGATGAGTTGATGTATTAGTAGTATCTTATTTGGTACACATTTTCGTTTTATGTATAACTAATACTTGAGTTAATTATACATTTTATCATATATTAAGGTATGTATTACTAATATCATAGGATTCTAGGTACTAGTAATGCAAGAGAATTTAATACTTGCATTAGTATAGTTAAAAACCTAACAACCCCTTAATTTTTTTTTAATATCTTTTTCATCATATTTTGTAGAGAATATTTTAAAAAATATAAGGTAATGCATGTTACTTTTAATAGACTAAATCAAATGATGCATAAGACATCATAATTAATGCAAGCATGTAAAACCTAAAATTTTAAACTATGATCCGAATCGTTCTTTAAATGCATATAAACCCCAAACACTGATGACTTTTATGGAAAAATTACATGGATAAACAAATATATATTAGCTTTTTTTTTTGGTTTTCCGCCTGATGTCCGAAGTCCATGGAGCCCCGACTAAATTCAGATGCATCACAACCCATGTTGGTAAACATATAACATAGTTATAGTTTGAATTAATTATGACCCGCGACAAACATCTAGCTGTAATTACAGTTTGAATTTTGTATAATTTGCGCAATTTATATAAATATGGTGTGCGATTATATAAAAATTGTGCACGAATCAAATTGTATATCGAAATATACAAACAGTGTGAATTGTATAATGAATTATACAAACGTTTTATACAAACGTTGTGCACAAATTGTATAACGAAATATACAAAAACTACAAATTATATAGCGAATTATACAAATACTGCTATAACTATAGTTACAAAATATAATTACCCAAATTATAATTATATAACATAATTAGATTTTATATGTTTACCGAAATTTGATCTAATAATATTGGCCTAGGTATTGAAAGCAATTTACTTATATCTAGAGTAGTTGGAGTGGGACCAAATATTAATATGAGGACTTGGTCTTAGTCTTTGGTCAAATCACAAATGAAGAAACTTTCAATGCTCATTTATTAAAAATAATTTATTTGAATATTTCTTATATCCAATTCTACTACAAATATTCAATGAAAGGCTAATATGAACTCATATCTCCAACTTGTTTCTTTCATTTTCCATTTCTCACCAGTTTCGTCTTCGTCTTCATCTTCATCTTGGTTGATCATCCAACTCAATGTCGTTTTCTTCTGCAGAAAATCGTATCCCCATATGGAGAGAGATCCTAACTTCAACCGCGCTTGTGATCAGATCTCATTCTCTCCATTTCCATGCCCTTTCAATCATCTTCCTCTTCCCAATCTTTTTCACTCTCGTCGTATATCCTTCTTTGCACCTCGCCCTCTTTCATCCCGGTTATAATTTCACCATTTTCACTAAACTTTCCCTTTCCAATTTCGAAATTATCACAATAACAGTGTGCACTCTGTTTTTGGTCCTGTTTTTCCTCTGTGCCGTAGCCACAATTACATACAGCGCGGTTCAAGCGTTCCATGATAGACCGATCAGCATCATTTCGTCGATTAAATCCATCAGAAATTCCTTCTTCCCCCTTCTCTCCACTTTCATCATCTCACACACCATTTTCATATCAATCACTATCATTTTCGCCTTTGTCTTAGTCGTTTTACTCCAAATTCTTAAAAATCTCGGATTAACTGAACTCAAATACTACTCGAACCACTTCTGGTTTTTGCTCATTCTCGTGATTCTACCAGTACTGCTATGGCTGCAGGTGAACTGGTCATTAGCTTACGCAATAGCAGCAGTCGAATCCAAATGTGGATTTGAAACGCTGAGGAGAAGTGCGTATTTGGTAAAGGGGATGAGATGGGTAGCTTTCTGGACACATTTGTTTTACGGGCTTGCGATGGGAGCAATGGTGATTGGGACTAACGTCGTTTTTGTGCTTTTGGGTGCGGGGAAGGGTGATTATTGGAGGAGTTCTTCTGCTACATTGCAAATTGTGCAGTGTACAGTGCTGGGGAGTTTGGGAGTGAATCAGTTTCTTGCATTGAACGCGGTGATGTATATGTATTGCAAGGACTTGAAAGGCGAAAAATTGGCCTTTGAATACGTATCACTGCCATTGGACGATGAGAAGAAGAATCATAATATTGTGTAGTACATGTCTCGACTGAAAGATGGTGAACTATGTCTGAGTAGGCTATCCCTGGTGCCTGAGGGCCTAAAGTGATACTGAACGTGCAAATCGTTTGTCTGACTAGGGTATATGGGTGAAAGCTAATTGAACGTCTAGTAGCTGGTTCCTCCGAGCTTGTTTAATTTCTCTTCAAATCATATAGGATTTGGTTTGTTTTCATAAAGTGTGGTACATATTAATTGAAAGAGCCAATCTTTTTTTCCTGTTTTTGTTGAATATTGAGTAAAAATGTAAAGTTGTTACTGCTTGCTAGATGAACCTCATGATAATCCAATGAAAACATCACATAGTCTCAAACAAAACCGCGAAGATAGATGAAAAAAAGACCTCTGAGTACAATGTTTGACAAGATAGCCCAAACCAAAATACATTTGTCAAAGACCATCTTAGATAGATCGTCTTACACCTTTCGTTAAATTCCTGGCTCCGTCTATGCCTTACAATACACATACAATACCACGTTTCACACAAGATATCCATAATTTTTACGTATCAATACGACTACTATACGTTTTTATTCAATTTTCAACAGGAGGATAAACATAGCAAAACCATTTTTCTCATACATCAACAATATGATTCTTCTCCTCTTCTTCAAATGGCAGGGAAACATACTCACCAGCAACAGTTTCAGACGACAGTTTCTCATCGTTCACTTCCTTGCAGTGCATATACAACACCACATTCGCTACAATATACTGATTCATCAATACGTATCCCATCACCGAGCTCAACGCAGCCAGCAGTACTCCCCCTAAGCTCCTCCACTGTTCGTCTTTCGCTAAAACCACAGCAGGCCAAACCACCATTGCTACAATCGCAGGCATGTAATACATAAGAATCCGAAAAGCTACCCATCTCTTCCCCTTCACCAAATTCTTACTTCTCCTTAGTGTCTCATAACCCTTTCTCGATTCAACTACTGTTATCACATAAGATAAACACCAATTCGCCTGCAGCCAAACCAGAATCGGTACGAGCACGATCAACGAGGAAATAACCAAAAATAACAACGGATTCGAGTCGAATTTGAGAATTCGAACTACAAACACCAAAACCAAGATGGAAACTAGGGCTATTGAAATGAAGATAGTTTTCGAAACGATTAAGGTATAGAAAAGGGGAAAGAAGGAATTCCTCATAGATTTAATAGACGAAACGACGTCGATCGGTCTACCGTAGAACACTTGAACTGCGCTGTAAATTGTAGTGCCTACTCCACAGATGAAAAACAGGGCCAAAAACAGAGCATCCAGTATAAGTAGAAGTAATCGTAATCGGGGTAAAAGATGGCAAAAAGAGGGAAATACAAATGGAGAAGAAGTGATGGGTAAGAAGAAGAGGATTGAAATAGCATGAAAATGGCGAGGATGAGATTTGTATATGTTCTTTGTTGATTCAATGATTTCTCTCCATAGGCTATGGCCATGGCCATGGCCCTTTTCTGTCGAAGCATACATTATGATGAATTGAATTGCTGTGAAAATGGAAATTGAAGGAAATACTAAATTTTGTGGTTTATGTTAAGCTATTAGCAATGGCTTTTCTTCATTGACTAACTATGATAAGCTCAAGAAATATTCAAATAAATAATTTTCAACATAATTATTAATAAGTAAAAGTTCATATAAAAATATAATACTCTATCACTAAGCTATTCTTAAAAAAAACAATATTATTGACTGAATCTTTATTTAATAAAAAATAAAATTGAACATAAATTGTAATGTATGGCTCTTTAATGTAATCCTCCCACATAATACTGACAATCTCCTCACATTGAGCATGAATTTCTCGATCAAATGATTGAGAAGATAAACCATAAATTTTAAAAGTTGGTAAAAAGTAATAATATCAACTTGGTGGATATTTTTTTACAAAATTTAAACTTGTGGATCAATTTTTATATTTATAAAATGTGAAATCGTGATATGAAATTTTCAAATCAAACTCTCGTGATTTTAAATCATGAAAGAAATAACATTTTCAAATATCAATTTCATCTCGTGATTTTAAATTATAAAATAGAATTACATGTCCAAATATCTACTTATAATTTTAAACATCTTATGTAAAAAATTTAATTCAATAAATTAAAAATAATTTTTTTATAAAATTTTTTTAAACAAACTAAAACGGAAAGAAATTAAAAGGAAGAAGTAATACATAATTTTCAACGCGCTTCCAAAATAATAATTTCCAATAATGGCATTGAAAAGTTGCTTCTTATCACCAAAAGTCATGATAGTAACGTTTAGTTCCTTATTTTAATACCGAAGTTTCAAGGTAATGTTTTAAATTTTGATTTTAAGGGTTGTAAATGTTACAACTCGTTTTATTCTTATTTGTTGGATAAGGGAGGGTAAAGAATGAGAAAAATGAATAAATAACAGGATTTGACGTGAGAACACTCGTCTAATCAACCTGAACGGACCAAGGGATGGTTGTACTGGGACAAGGTAAGGATTAGTAATGTGATACCCATAGACGGATCAAGTTGCGTGGTGAAATTTACCTAGTTAACCGAACCAAGGGATTAGGTGAACATAACTTAATTAAACATAACTTACTAGTTCTGCATGCTACACACTAGAAAATGTTACAATTATTAGGTTATACCGCGTTAGGAATTCATGGGGAACACAATATTCTAGCTACGTCTCTCAATGCATTTACAACACTTGCATTGGATATTTGATCTTAGTTTAGGTTTAAGTCATTGTTTTACACCAAAACCTCTCCTTTCGGAAGTAAGTAGCTTAATTCATCTTAATTGCTTTAATTACTCCAAGTCTAGACCATATTTCTCGTGGGATCGACCCTAACCATTGTTAGGTTCTATATTTGAACAACAATCACTTATATATACCTTAATTGTGAAGTGTAGTTTAGGTGTAATCAACGTGGTAGGGATGAAATAAGAAAAAATATTGTAATCTGATGTCGAAGGAGAGCTTTGGAAAATATTTTTCTTAACTTCTGGAAGGAAGTCACTTTCCTTAAATTTGAAAAAAATAAAATTATTTGGAAAACATTAAAGCCAGCTAAACATAAAAAAATTAAACAATATTCTTTTTCATACCAAATACACAATAAATATAGTTCTCTTAGAAAGTCAATCAACGATTAGTATTTCACTAAAAAAAATAAGCCATCAAACTAATTTAAATTTACTTTAAGTTAAACTTTTAACAAATAAAAAAATATCTATTTTATTTAAAGAGTAAAACTTTCATGATGGTATTTTCTTTTTTAATTTTTCACCCCATACCATCCACCTATACTCCAATATAGGTTGTCCTTAATTGGTATTCCCTCTGTCCATCTTTACTTGATCCCTATTGACTTGATACAAGGATTAAGAAGTAGTAAATTATAGGGGTAATTTTACCAAATCACCCGTTGAATATAATTAATATAATTTATTGAAAAATATAATAGAGAAATAACTATAATTAATGACAAGAGTAAATTAGGAACTAAGAGTAAAATTATCTCTTGATTTCATAAATTGGACAAGTATTATTGGACATCCGATCAAATAAAGATGGACGGAGGGAGTAGCTCTCATTGACTTTTATAAAAATATAGGAGTAAATGTGTAGCCTCTTTTGTGGACTTCACTAATTTTCCTTACAAAGTACATTTCATAAATTGGCTTTTAAATGCTTTAAAAAAAGTATCCACTTTTTACTATTTTCTAAAAATTAATTCGACTAATTTTAAAAGTTAAATTAAATTAAATCAATTTAATATTTAAACTAAAAAATTATAAGAAAAATATTATTGATTGCAGTTTTTTTTATATCAATATGATAAATATATATTTTAAAATAATAGTCAAAATTTATATAATTTAACTCTAAAAATAACAACTGCAACAGTTAAAAAGGGATGGAAAGAGCATTTTATAAAATTGCATTGATTGTAATTTTTCATCTGCATGTTTAAGATACAAGATCAAAGATCATGTCTTCTTTATCGAAGTATATGATAAAGTATTTACATTAATTAAACATTTTCGCCTCATATTTATGAAAAAAAAAAATTGCACCTATTTACTAAAACACAAAATATATCTCTTCCTACAATAATACGTATCAATTGAAATTTTACGACTTATTAATTAGATTAATGCGCATAATTAAAAAAATTACTTCTGCCAGCTTGAAAACACATGCAATAGCCTTTACAATATTCTAACTCGAAAATGTTTAATAAAAAACACATTCTCATATATTCAGACGTTGAATCAAAACATATCATAATTCGAGTTTCGCCAAAATAATAGTATTGGGATCTTCGTTTGTGTGTTTCATGCATGCATAGTAAAATTCAAATAGTAGTAATAAAATGTAATTTTTGGCGCATGGCGTACGCATTCTTTTGCTATATAATAATTTCGATAATCGAAACCAAATCCAAACTCAAAATTATAATAATCTCACTTTTTCACTTTTTTTTTTTTGAATTTTCTTCGTCTTCTTCCTCTCCCTTCACGTTATTCTCCTTTCACTTCCTGCATACACTTCATGGTAATGCTTAACACGTTATTGTTCTGGTTCTTCTCACTTTGTATCATTTGGTATGTGTTTTTTCATGTGCAGTACTCGTTTTGAACAATATATATACATAATACATTCATTGCCTCTGTTGTTGGATCAGTAATGTTATTTGAGTATTGAGCTGGAGATATGGAGATCTGAAATGGAATTTGATGTTTTACGTTGTGGATTTTGAGGGAAAGTTGAATTGATTGAGAAATGGAAGGTGCCAATTTCACTGGATTGAGTTCAATTTCATTGGAGAAGGAGAAAAATGAAGACCCAGATATTCGAAATTCGAAATTGGAGGATAGGCATTTTCATTCTATGGATGCGTTGGAAATTTTGAGAGAAACTGTAAGGATTCTTCGTTATAATCCGATCGGGTTTTTGTGGATTGCTGCATTGTTAATTTGCCCTGTTTCTGCTGTTATTTTATCTAATTTGTTAGTTGATCAGTACGTTGTGAAGAAATTGATGATTAGGCTATTGATTTTGGCTAAATTTAGTGGGCTTCCACTTAAGCCTTTTATCAAACAGTCTTGTCAAAAGTTTTCCGAAATGGTGATTTCAGCTGTGATGTGTTTTCCGTTGTATGTTAGTTTGTTGCTTTTGTCTAAAGCTGCTGTAGTGTATTCTGTTGATTGCACTTATTCCAGGAAGAATTTCGACTCGAAAAAGTTTTATGTCATTGTCACCAAGATTTGGAAGCGTATTGTGGTGACTTATATGTGGGTGTGTATGGTGATTACTGGTTGTCTGACGTTATTTATTGTACTTCTCGTGGTGGTGAGCAGTGGTTTTGCTGTAATGGGGTTCCCTCCGGACTTGATTTTGTACCCCGCGATGATAGTTGGGATCATTTTCTCTATAATTTTAGCAAATGCTATGATAATTTGCAATATTGCTATTGTGATATCTGTTTTGGAGGATGACTCTGGACCGGAGGCATTGCTGAGGTCGAGTTCACTTATCAAGGGGCAGACACAAGTTGGGCTATTGATATTTCTTGGATCGACTATTGGGATGACATTCGTGGAGGGATTGTTTGAGCATAGAGTGAAGACACTAAGCTATGGCGATGGATCTTCAAGAATGTGGGAAGGGCCACTTTTGGTAATACTGTACTCATTTGTGATGCTTATTGACTCCATGATGAGTACTGTTTTTTACTTCAGCTGTAAATCGTATAGAATGGAAGCCTCAAATGAAGAAACTTTACCTGTATTAGAAGCCTTGACGATTTCTTCAGCATTAGCGGAAGTCCAATAACAGCATGTTTGAAGGTATGGCTTGTAAAAAGATTTTTCTAAAGATATGGTAATTGAAAGTATAGAATGTTGACACAGAATTATCAGAAGAAAAGCTAGCTTAACTGAGATAGCAGAAGTTTAAATGATGTACTATTCATTTGTCATTCATAATGATAAAGATAATCCCAAAATTTTCTTTCATGAGTTACATTTGTTTGTCCCAATTCACATGTTATGATGTAAGCTATAAAAAGATAATAGAGTGCAAGTTTCTTACCAGAATCAAGTGAGGGTGTCCTCGCAAAGCTCCATGAATGAAGTTTACTTGGAGTGGTGTTCCGTTAACATACTTCCTTGTTTAAAAACTGCCTCTTATGTTATGCTGTTAGCGAAAACTAACTGGATGATCTATGGCCAATTTAAAGCTCGAAAAGATGAAGTTATTCAGATCGTAAATAAAGTGCATTTGAAAATTCCAGAATGAAGTTACTTGGGAGTGGCTTTCAGTAAGATTGTTTCTTGTTTAGAAACTATCTTTAATTTCTTTAGTCTCTTTCTGCTCTTTTCTCTTAGGAAACTTTCCGCTTTTCCTCTGCTTTGCTTGCATTTTACATTTTGGTAAACTAGTTATTGCTGTCAATTTCTTGAAACGATATTGTTCATAATTCGGATGGTCTGAGGTAACAGATGGAAGATTCGAGATAAGTTATGATTTCATCTTAGAACTTTGGAATTAGCTAGCAATTGTTTCCACATTCAACTGTTCAGTAAAGATGTGACACAAGAAATATCTTTCTCTGTCAGCTTATTATCGATTGATCCATTATACATTCAAATATAGCAGTTTCTAGTTTCGAATTCACCAAATCCCTTCATGAATTTACAGAAACAGAACTTGCTAGTAATATTTGGTCTGACTGTGAATTCATGTCTCTATAATAGTACAATTATATGGAATCTTAGTGAAGTTAACACAACTCGTTAAAGTTCGTGATGATTTTCTTGATTTAGAAGTTGTGAAGCTGTTGTCGAGAGCTGAAACATAATTGCTTAACCTGTTGACTGTTTCTACTGAACAGGAAACAGGAACTTTGGTTGGGTTGGAACCAATGAATCTATTGTCATTGTGAGTTGTTACGTTGGATTGTATCGTTATCTCATGCATAAAGAAGAAAACATTCATTATGTAATTAATTTCCCTTTGTTTCCGTTGAATTTCATCAATAAATTGTTTCATAACGCGGCTTAGAATGTCAGATATGTACAACAACGACATACCCAATGAAAATCTCACAAGTGTGGTCAGGGATGCAAGATATGTAAGTTGACATTAACTCAGGACAGAGTAGGTAAAGCTCTAGCCACAAATCTTGATGGATTGTCATGACTTGTACGTTATAATTTCGGAATAAATTGTTCACAAGTAATCTGTCCAATTCATTTAAAAATTTATGGGTTGGGCTCAAGATAATTTGAATTGGATTCATCTCAACCCATTCAAACCTAAACCCATTTTGAAAGAATCTTCGATTGAACCCAATTTAATCTCCAATTTCAACCCGGTCTAAGACTCTTTAATTGCATTAATATAATGCATGTTTTCTATCTATGTTATATTTTCTACGATGTATCTATTTATTTGTAACTTTTTATTTTTATTTTTCTTGAGTTGAAATTCAAATTGTGATTATAAAAAATAAATAATAATAAGTTAAAATTATTAAGATAGAGCGAGTCATGGCCCAACTCGAATTTTAGTCCATTTGAGTACAATCTGTTTGAACTCAAAGTAAACTTGAACGGGTCATAATCCAACCCAATTTCTATTTCAATCCATTTTAATATTCTCAATTTCAATTTCAACTCAACCCATCCGTTTGACACCCATAATTGCAATATATTTTCTAAGATTCATATTTGAGAGACATTAAAGAATTAGTACCAACTGCATTATTTATTAGTAGTTTTTCTCTAACCTACATCAGCTATATGACATGAGACATACCGACAGACAAGCCTTGAAGCAACTACATTTAAAAAATTATATAAATTCATTGAGGATCACAATCACTTTGTCAGACTTGAAATGATAAAATTACAGATAAATTCATTGAAAGCCACCATGACTTTGTCAAATTTGACATAACTATTACTCCGTCTAGTTTGTTTGTTTTACTTTCTTTTTTAGTCCATTTTAAAAGGAGTGTTTTTTTCTGTTTTGGCAATTCCTTTCTTTATTTCAAAATCATAAGATTCAAAAGTTGTTTTTACTTTGTTAAACTCCGCGCCAAGTCGAAAAGAGGCAAACAAATTGAAAAGGATGGAGTAATAAAATGCATGTGGAGTAGAAGAAAGAGAAACCTCAATGTAGTTTTCCTTACTTAGTTCAATTCAATACACAGTTGTTGTTATCACTTATCACATAATCAACAGAAAGAAGAGGAAAGATTTCAACATGTCTTCAAACATACCACATCCCCTTGAAGCACTGAAGTATGTTGAAGAGCAATTGGTGTCGCGAGGCGATGTTCATCTCATCCAAACTCTGTTGCAAATCGAAAAAGAATTCAGTTCATCCTGCAATGCTGTGCTTGTAGATGAACGTCAGTCACAGTTACATCATTTACTAAACACTCTGCAGTGGGTTGAAATCCATCTTCATGAAACTCTGAATCGGATTGAAGACCCATGGGGTTCATTCAATTACGATATGTTCTCAGAGGAACCTTATATCTGTTGGGAAAAATCGGGTAATTTTCCCCCAAAAAGAAAATAAACAAAATACCCGACAAATAATATTGAATACTATAA
>JBCEWC010000334.1:0-61530 GCA_038996855.1 Solanum aculeatissimum | reverse complement strand
TAGCTAAATAGTAAAATGATAGGAGGAGTTATTTGAAGAAACAAGATAACTATTAATTAGTTTGATGAAAATTATGAGGAGAAGAAGAGGAATTGCCTTTGTCATGGTAAGTAACATTTTCAAAAGTTCTTGTGTGAAGTCGTGTCAATGAAAAAAAACTTTTGAATAATCGTTACTGGACTCTCTAATTAAGGATACAAATCAAATACTATATTAAAAGGGTAAAGAAAGATAAATTATTTATTCAACGCATGTTTGTCTAAATAAATATATACATCTAATCATATACATAAAAAAAAATTAAAAAAAAAGAAGAAGATAAAACTAACCATTATAAAGTTTTGAACTAAATGTCAGTAAAAGTAAACAGGCTTATTTATTACTTCTTCCGTCTCATTTCATATGACACTCTTTCCTTCTTAGTAGAAAAAAAAGGGCAAGCCAAGTGCACTCTTTCATTTTAGTATATTTCAAAAATAATGTTACCTTACTATAATAAGAAACAATTTAACTTTAAAACTCTCATTTTACCTTTAATGAAATGATTTACAATAATACAAAACTTACCAATTGCTTAGACCACAAAGTTTCAAAAGTCTTTCTTCTTTTCTTACACACCATGACAAGTTGAATGATGTCACATAAAATGCAACAGAGGGATTAATATTTTGACTCATTTGAGTATAGCCGCGGAAAGCGCGGCCACATTAACTAGTTGATATGTATATTTATATTTCTTGTTTATGATT
The DNA here is from genome assembly GCA_038996855.1 of Solanum aculeatissimum. Lineage (NCBI taxonomy): Eukaryota > Viridiplantae > Streptophyta > Magnoliopsida > Solanales > Solanaceae > Solanum > Solanum aculeatissimum. The sequence continues at coordinate 60,781 of JBCEWC010000334.1, read as the reverse complement.
ACTATAATTGTTTTCTGTTGAATTGTAGACTCCAGAGAACGGCTTTAAGGCTCTTGCTTATCAGCAGAATTATGATGATGAATCTACATTTCCTGCATATTATATTAGAAGAGAGGACATGGAGATTAAAGATGTGGCTATGAAACATGTATTGCCTTTCCTTCCTGCAAAATCGTTAATGAAGTTTCGGGCTGTGTCCAATGAATGGAATCATTGGATAGTTAGTCCATTATTATCATATCAACAAAGTACTTCATTCCAAAAATTTTCAGGGTATTTTTATCAAAATGAGGATGCATATTTTCAGTCAGATCCTAAATTTTTGTCTCTGGACAATACTGCAAATGGAGTCCCCAGTACTTCCCTTGGTTTCTTGCCTGAGAGGGTTAGAATTCTAAGTTCTAGCAGTGGGTTGCTCCTTTGTCAAGGTTTGGAGAAATATTATGTTTGTAATCCTGTAACCGAAGATTGGAAACTTTTGCCGCCTCATCTATATTATCATGGATCTGATCCAGCTGCTGTTATTGCATTTGATCCCAAGGATAATATTGAATCCTATTTTCACATAGTTGCTGCAATCCCTCTTCTTGGTCAACCAGTTGTCTTCTTTGAGATTTATTCATCTCAATCAAATTCTTGGAAGCGCTCTTCTTCAGACTGCCTTGATTTAGAAGATACGACTCTTATTGGTGGAGGGTTTTATATGAAGGGTATGACTTACTGGAAAACACCATCAAATAATTTGCTAGCATTTGATGTTATAAATGAGGTTGTAGCAGTGCTACATGTGTCTATTCCACCTGGGACATATGGTGCCTTGACTCAGATAAAGGATGAGATATCGTATGTAACTGCTTATAAGGATTGCGACGATGCTTTTATGTTAGATATATATGGAGGAATGGACATGAGTCTGAATCGCAGTGTGTGCATAAATCTTGGACCCAAGAAGTCTCATCAAGCATTGGAGAAAGATGCCTTCATTGACAATAATACTATGTTGTGCAGTGTACTACCTTGTGTAAACAGTGGTGACGACATTCTGGTGATCTGCACGACTGAAAGGATATATCTTTATCACCTGAGTGGGCAGAAGGTTGAGACTCTTATGACTCCAGGACAACTAAATCCTCAGGGAAGATTCATTCCCTACATAAACAGCCTCGTTATGTTACATGAGCTGAAGAATTAACACTCTTGATGATATTTTCGGTTGTTGTGAAGTATTCACTCCTTGCATCAGAACTTCTTAAATTTTCTGTTTCTGCTTTGTTCGGTGTATAAGTGAACATCTATTATCATGTTTCTTTGTTTGTTTGTTTGGTTTGGATGACAGAATATGCTCTTTGAATAGCTTACCATTTGTAATATACATGTTTTGGATTGCAGAATTTCGTTTCAATAGTAGTTTGAACGTTTTCTCCTTCACCCATTTTTATATATTTTTGGCATGGTTGGAGTTCTTTTTGCTATGGTTCCCAGTGAGTTCCTTTGTTTCTATTAAAGCAATTTACCTTTCATATCTTAAAGAAGTAGTGAAAAAATTTACGAAGTGGAAGGAATTTATAGTAGTGTGAAAATCAAAAGTAATAAAACCATGTGTAATAACAATTATTAACACTTCTAATTTTTTTTTCTATCTATTATTTTTTTACAATAAGTGAAGGCGTACCTGATACATGCATAGAGACTTGTGTTGTATGTGCGGAACGTGTTATAACAATTGTTAACCAACTATGTGCTATTGGTAATCTATGACTAACTACGGATAGAAATTAGGGCTATTTAATCTTCTCGCAAGTTTCTTGGTGAGTGATCCTCTGTAGAATATGTCTAGCACAATTTTCTTAACTTCCGTCTTAGGTTCACAATGTTTGGCCTGGAATATCTTTTGATTTCTCTCTATCCACAATTTTCAGACAAATATTATCACCATAGAAAGATTTAATTATAAATTATATGCAGTTTGGAATTATATATAGTACATTATTTATATTTTACTCTTGTATAATTGATATATGGATCATAATATTAAAATTTAGAGAATCTAATAAATAGTAATTCTTTTTTCTATAATAAAGAATTGTAGATATTTTATGTGTAGAGTATATTGATGAAAACATCATTACATAATAGTTGTATACATAACATATATATACACACATACATTATATAATAGATATATAAAAATAAATAAATTCAAATGGCTGGTTTTTATTGAAATTTGGGTATGAAATCGGGCCAAATCTACATTAGTTTCACGGGGTAGCAAACTTAAGGTGAAACACAAATAATTTCTTTAGTCTAACAAAAAATGTTATTCATCAAAGAACATTCCTAATAAGTAGTTTGAGAAAATATGTACAAAGCCTTGTACCTCCAAACATTAGTATTTAGGGTCATAATGTTAATAATATAAAGATGTGTCAAGTTCTCAATCATCTCTCAATAATTCTTTCTTATATTTTTGCTTAGCCAAATCTCTCACGTATACTCAAGACGCTTCTCTGCACAGTTCCTCTTGATGCGTCTAAACCATTTTAATCTTGCTTTCCTAATCTTATTCTTCATAGGTCCGCTTTCACCTTGTTTGAAATTTTATTTTTGATCATACCTTTCTATTATCTAATTTTTATGCCCACACATTTATTTGAACATTCTCATCTTTATTATCTTATCTTTTAAATACATACTCATGATTATCCAATCCTCAACCTTGTATAAAAAACAGAGGTCAATCATTGCTTTATAAATTTATCCTTATATATCTCGATGACATATTTTTATCAAATAGAACCTCTAAAATAAGACTTTATTTCACCCGCCCAACCTTAACACTGTGTTGCCACGTATCGAAGTTTAACATATATTAACCTAAAAGCCAAATTAAACAAAAGCAGGTTTGTATCTTTTCCATAAACAGATTCTTGTTTAAACTCTTTTTAATGTTTTTGTCAGCCCTTTCTTCTTCTTCTTCGCAGCCTATACTCTCACTCATTTTGGGGGTTTCAATTGGAACCGCAGAAGGCCAAATTCATTCAGAGAATTTTCTCTCCCTGCTATGGCTATGGATGGAGATCCGTCGGAAAAATCTCACAGATCACGTAAATCTGGTCCTACCGTCCAAACGCCAAATTCATTCTGAGAATTTTTTCGCTCTGCTATGGCTATGGATGGAGAACTGTCGGACAGATCTCACCGATCACGTAAATCTGGTCCTACCGTCCAAAAAAATCTAAGTCCGATAAGAAAATGAAGGATGCTTCTCACGAAAACAATAAGCAGCATAATCCCAAGGTAAGCCTATTCTTAATTTTTCTTTTAATTTCTTTTTGTTCTTTATGTCGTTATGTGCCTCGGTTGTCTACTGATTTACGCTATTCCTGGCAGATGTATTGTCAATGTTATGTGTGATGTAATCGCTTAGTAATGCTAATTGAATTGTAATTTCTTGAGACTTATAATTTAAATTTATAAGCATTTGCGTTTAATTTCGCGGTGAAAGCAAAGAAATTGCAAGCACATCTTTGCTTTGGTTAGATGCCATTCATTGGGTTTTAGATTTGATCTTCTTCTGGATTATGCTATTATAGGTTGGGAAGTCACTGCTAATTAAGTCTCTAGTGATACTTTTTAACATTAAAAGAGGAGAACATTTGAAATTTGAAATGCATCTCTCCCCTTAAATAACAGTAACAACATACCCTGTTACAAGGTCGCTGTATAATGGTAGTCAGCCTTGGTCCTGCCTTGTGAAAGTAGAGATTTTTTTTTCAATATATCATCTACTCAAATAAAGTATATCAAATAAGATAAATGCATCATAATGATGCAATTGTTAATTTGATAATTACCCAACATGATTGAATAATATCACCATTTGATCAAGTGAGTAAATGGAAATTAAGATCCACTAATTAATAGTATTAGGCTTTAACTTATAAATGGGATTGATTGGATAAAAGATTGAGTGATTTAATTACGACCATCAATAATTCACGTTAGTTTGCTTGATATGGAATCTGATAATTGCACTTTCAGTATCATTGTATTTTTGGATGTTAGTTCACAGAATTACGCCTATGATGATTATTTTTTAATTGACTCTTATGTTATTTAATAGTGTAAAATTTCTTGTGTATGAAATTTATAATCCATATATGTATAGAAAGAAAAATAAATACTGGTTTCTTTTTTATACAAGTCAAATTGTAGGACTTGTGCAGTTACTTGGGATTAGAGCCGTCAAAATAGACTTGACCCTTTAGGTCATTCCAACCCAGTCCACTAACAGGGATTGTTTTGGTTAAGATTTTTTAAGTTCATTTAAAATTGATGTTTATAAAGCCAGCCCAAGTCAGTCCGCCGGTCTTGAGGCTTGATCGAAGTTGGGCCAAGGTCGTCTAGTAAGGGAAAAGGATATTTAATTTAAATAAATTTAAAAGAAGATTTTGAAATAGAGAGTAAAAACTAGGAATAATGATTACCGAATATGTCTTAATATCTTACACAATCTTTGCCCATTTTGCGGTAAATCCTAATAACCAAATATGGAAGTTGCGTTCACGATTACGATTTAATGTAAACTCTTAATTTAAAAAGAGAACCGTGAAAAGAGAGTAAAATCTAAGAATAGTTTTTTTTAAAAAAAAAAACTGGTAACTCTGAAAAAATCTAAGAATAGTGATTAATGGTTACCAAATAAGTCTTAGTATCTTATACAATATTTTATTCATTTAGCGTTAAATCTGAAATACTAAAATTCCTAATCACCAAATATAAAAGTTGATTCCATCATGAGAATGTTCAAACACTTGTTTCTACTCAAAATATGTTGGACAACTTTATCTAGATTCAAACTGGTGATATGTTTAAGTGAATTTAAATGTTATTAGTTTTTATTATGTAGTTATTTGATAACATTTGGCATATCTATACTACCTTAAAAGTGGAAAGCCTCCTAACTCAAAGTTAAATTACTAATTTACCCTCCCATTACACTATTAATTAAACACTTGCTGCCCGTTCTCTTCTTCCTTAAATGGCGCACAACCGTCAGCCCTCTTTATTCTCCTACAAAAACACCATCGTCCACATCAGTTCATCAAACAGTGACTGCAGGGATGACAAACAAACTACCCTCCATTTTCAGCCATGGCTTCCATGATCACATTTGCTTGGCCGGTACCCTTCACTTTTCTCTTCCGTCTCCTCCCTTGCAATTTTTCTTACTACATTCGTCATCTCTGTTTCAATGCGACTGCTGCTGTTCTTTTCAATTTGGTGCATTCAGGAACGGTTTTTTCAAACCTATGTGTTATTCGGTATAATACTCAAAATATATTATGTTTCATAATTTTTTGAAATTTTAATTATGTTTCATAAATGCAGTCTATATGTTTTTCTGTATAACGATAGTTACATTTCATAATGAATAAATTGTAGCCACGTTTTTATAATTAGGCTCTAAATTATTGCTATTTATGAGATGTTGAATATTGGGTAGAGAAAAAATAGAACGCAGTTTAGATGACTTGCAGAAAAAAGGAGTAAGGTAAACAAATGCTACACAGTTTTGTTTATTCACATAGTTGGAGTACATGCCAAAACAGATTGAAAAAACAAGAACACGACCATTCATTATACTTATGATATATATTACAAGGAATACAGGGAGAGAAAAGCAAACATCATGGTTGGTGGAATGGAACAATATAATCCACAAACCCCATTACTGCCGGCAACATTTTCTGGCTCTTCAGATACAAATGATCTTCATTTTTCTTAAAAATTCTATCTTGGTGACTTTGTGTGGCAAAATGGTATCTTGATTTTTTTGCAAAAAATTCTATCTTGCAGCCCGACATTCTTTACATTTCTTCTTTTTAGTACTTAGGTTGTTACCTTCTTTGGCATGTATTCAATGGAAAGTGAAAAGCAATTCAGGTTCACTCTTTCTCTATTGTTTCTTCCTTCTCTTGATTTTCTCTTTCAATTATCCTACTCCGTTATACTTTCCGGCTCTGTACATTAACTGAAACTTGCAAAATGTGTAGGACTATAGTAAAAATAAACGAGAATGTACAATCTTAAAATATCTTTTTACTTAGTTAAAAGAAGAGATCTACTTTGAATCATGTGTCTCAAAATGAACCATATGTATAATGTGCCAAAATCTCCTTTTATATTATGTTCGCAACGTGTTATGTAGGATGTTTGAAATTACTAAATTTATTATGTGGGTTTTAAAATGGAAATCATTAGCAGCCTATCGGGGATCCTTTGAAACCAAAATTGTTGATAGAACATGTCAAAAATACTCAATAGGTGTAGTAGCTAAAGCCTAGGACAAAGTCCTTTCAAGGAACTTGGAAACAACTCCATTATTTTGGTAGCACAGGATGCGTAACAGGGTGTTTGATTCAGTTGGATCCCATTGCCCTGAGCTGTCATTTGCGGATGAACCATAAGTTTCCAAAGTATATCACTTGAATTGCTCAACGAGGATCTTTGCATCAGCCCAGAAAAGGCGGAGTACATCCCTTACTGTCGCTGAATATTTGTTTATCACATCCTCAGGCAATCCATCCCTATTTGCCCATAAATTGTCCTTTAGGGACTTGAAATCATCCTCTATCATTAGTGAATCTCGATGCATGAAAATTCTAAAAAGTCCTCCAACAAGCAACACCAACAGGAAACCATCAAAGGACGCTTTCACTATGTCTATAATAATTCGAGTCTAGACTCTTTCATTAACAATGTTTGATATGATTGTCAAATTCTTCTCAAATTCTTGAAGAAAGGCTCAGTATGTCTAGAAGATGGCTCCTCAAAATACAGTTCATACTTCATCCTATAAAACAAGACTAAGATTATGAAAGGCGATCATATAGCTCACTACTGCCTTGAAGAGCTATTGGATCCCCTCAATACAAGCAGCAGTTGAGATTTCAAACTTCATTCTTCAACCATTTGAAAAGTCTTCTACATGAACTGATTCAAAATTCCTCAAAAGGGTAACAATTCCCTTCTCAAGAACTTCTAGCTCTATCTGAAATTTTTGAAAAGTATTTATATGTACACATAACTGTGGCACCCCAAATGAGTTATCACCGTTCATTTTAGCAACCTGTGAGTTCCTCTTTCTATAAGTGTCTTCTCTTCTTTTTCCACAACTTTGTTGCAACCGTACATATGGTTGGCACAGAAATGGTTGGAACATATGTGGTCCTTGATCCTACTAATAATGGATATGTTAGACTCTACAAACTGTTTCTCTTTATGTCATAATAAGATCCAGAGATTACCACGATCAGATTTTGCCTTTGATACGTAGTACTGAAGAAATCTATCGATGCCACTCAAGTCAAGGAGCAATGCTGGATGCATTGTTATTGGGAGAAGGAAGAATGCCATTTTCAAGTTTCATCAATAATCCTCAAGGACTTCAACAACAGAATCGGCAAATATTCTTTCATTAGCTTGAGGATTCTAGACCTTTATGAAAGAAAATAATATAAGAGCACAACACCAAATATATAAAATGTTAATATGTTACTCATTGTAATATGTTTATTTGAGATCCTATACTTTCTAGGTTTCTTGTAGCCCCAGAAGAGATTCTTATGCCAGTGGAAGTGTAGAAAACTTCTACCACTTCTTATGTTTATCTTTATTTTACAAATTATTGACTGAGATGAATTTTTGGTGAGGATCATATAGTCGACCCCAACATGTTTGGGACCGAGGCATAACTTTTAATTGTAGTTAAAAATAAAAAAAATTAAGCAATTTCTACAATCTAAAGAAAGATTATGATAAATCATCTTTTCTGTTGATCAGAAGCATGAGGAGTGTGATTGCACCGAACAAGTTCATACAGTATCTATGAGATGAAGACCTTAGTTTTCTACGGGACTGGATCTATCTTTAATCCAAAATGCTTAAGTCTAATAGATCTTGAAACTTATATGAGGATACTTAACCTCTCAAGCAAGGAGAGGTCTGCAAAATAATTATTTCAGGCTTTAAAACCCACAATCATGTAATAGGAAGGGTTTTGGAAGTGATTTTTTCATGTCTTTTTTCTAGGTAATGGTGATGATCCAAATGTTCAACTCATATATACTCGTGGTTCTTGATACAAATTCATAAATTCCAGGTTGAGATTTTTCAGTAAGGTAAAATACATTATGAGCTTATATAGAGCGGTCCAATGTTGCCTTTGTTTTTAGATAATCTAACTGATTAGTTGTAACATATAATTCAAATATATGTTTCCAAATAGTATTTCTATACGCAAGATCAAATGACCGGCCTAGCTATTTTCACAAATTAAAATATTGAACTCTTAATTATACCGATTCATGAAATACATTCCCCCTTTAAGTAGTACTAAAGTATTATAGTCTAATTTTAGAAGAACTAATTATTCACAATAATAACTATTTTAGTATCCACTATGCACATATTTCTTCGAATTATAGACTTGAAGTACATAATGATCTTTCAGAGTTGACTCCTAATTGCAGCAGATATTTGCCAAACCATCTCAGTAGTATAATGTAGTTTCTTTCATCTTGTGCATGGGAAGTTGAAAGAATGAAAGCAAATACAAACTACATACCTCTCTTTGGAAATTCCTTTAGTCCAACATCCTTTGTATGGATGGCAAGGACAAGAAGAAAATTTAGTTGGTGTCTTGATGCTCTCTTGCTTGAACTTGCCTTCTCCATTAACTTACTCATCAACGATTCTTCACTCATATTACACCCATAGAAGGGTGTAATCCTTTACCCTTTCACTCTTTGCAATTAATAATTTCTTCTTTCTATTCACCTTTTTTCAATTTACCAACACTAAACAAACTACCAAAGAAGCCGCTACTATTGGGTAGAATTAATTATTTAAAATTATGGTACAATTGTTTTAGTACTACTTAAAATGACATGTCATTCATGACTTGGCACAAATAAGAGTCTGAGATGTTAATTTATGTTTGTGCTCAATTAGTTATTTACAAATTGACTAAACTTTGCCGACAATTTCACCATTGAACTAATAAGAAACTGTAAATACAACGTTCTTCAATTCCTACCCTATAACCATGAAATGAAACATGTACGACGGTCAGTCTGGCATAATGGAGTATTATTTACAAAACCTATATTTGGGGTGCTTGACTTATACATTACAATTAATCATTTAATTTAGATTATCAAGAAACTACATTATACCACTATTACATACTCAATAGTTTTACAAAGCTAATATAAATACAGGTTATACCTCTATTACATATTCAATAGTTTTATAAAACGTAGTATAGATACAGGTTTTCGACTATATGAATCTCAAAACTAGGCGTACACGTGCAATGCACGTGTGGTGTATCTAGTATATTACTAAAAGTGGGAAGCCCCAAATATGAAAAATTGGATTACAATTTTACTCCTAGATTAAATTAAATATTAAATAATAATATCTTAATTATTTTTTTGAATTGTAAGTTATTTGTTAAAAAGACAATGAAGAATCATTTATTAAATTGTAAGTTACAATGAATTGTTTAATATACTAATTCATTTATCTAGGAAAATGAAAAGATTCTGTCTATTGATGCTTCATATAAAATTCGTTAGCATTTCTAGAGATTAACATTTGTATAAGTTGTAAAAATGAAGTTATTACACATTTATGATATATATATATAGATAATCTATATCTATATCTATACTTACTAACTTAAAAGCATAATGAACTCTAAATCTTGAAAGTTAAATTACATAAATACCCCTGACTAATTAAAAACACCTAACCAAAAAACACAATGCTAAGCCCTTCTTCGCAGCGCTACATGCTCCTTCGTAGTAGCCATGAAATTTATTTTGTGGAAGAAAACACAAAGTTGAAGCTAAAATGGAGAGAGAAAGGAAGTGTCGAAGTGAAACTGTGGTTGGATTCTCCTATAAACTTAACACGGTTTACTAGAAAAAAGAGGACATATGACAACGTAACAAGGCAATCAAAGTTGTTTAATGGCTTAAATCAAAGCCATATATCAAAGAATGACAGTTATAGAATACTAGATGCTTCTCGGTGACTGCAACTTAATTAATCACGTCTTCCTCTTTTACTTAAACGAAAAGGTATGTCCACATAAATGAAAAGGTATGTCATGTTACATATGATTTGCCAAGGTACGTCTTACTTATCGTGCCTTCTTCTATATTGTGTCATTCGAATTTCCTCTATCCGCATAAATTTTAGGCCATTATTATTCCTCCTTCCCTCTAAACACATTCAAAACTTGGAATAGGCTTTGGTGAAATTGCTTGACACCATTAACGAGTTGTAAGTTTGATCCAGGCATGTTGAGAACAGACTTAGAGCATATAGGACATAATCTATTCAATTTCAGCTTGTATAAGATAAATCAATAAATAGAAAGGAAATAAAACTGTTTGTTGGTTGACAACGATAACTATACAGAAAGGGGAAGATGAGTTAATCAAACATTGCACCTTGGAGCTGCCCACTTTTAGTAACATATGATGATAAATGAGATGATTGCTTTGTATTTCTCAGTTGTTTGCATATGCTAAACACATATGATGAAATAATAAGGTACTGATTAAACAAAAAGGCAAGAACTATAGCTAGCTTCTTGCAAGACTGCATCTACCATTAAGAATGTTGTTAGGAGGTTAATGGCATCAAAAAAAGGTGACATCGTTACGAAAGGAGCAAAAGAATTAGGAGAGTCCGTAAGGCGATCCACAAAGATAAACATATTGTGCGCCAGATCAGCCAGTGGTAGTTAGGATTCTAGACTTTTCCTTTTTTCGCCCTTTTTCAAGTATTTTAGTTGTTTCAAATATTCTTTAACCATGTTAACTATTTCTTGGCTAGAACTCGCTCCTGTTGCCATAATTTTCTCAATTTTAACAGGCAACTTTTAGCTTGGATGATGGCTGTTGGCGCCTTTTTTTTTGCTCCAGTTCCTTCAAGTTTATGCCATTAAAGAAGGTATGGTTCTAACATGAGCAATTTCTTCTTCGACGATGTCACTATTAGTTGATGTTACTGGGAGAAAAACAACACATAATGTCATCCTTAGAGATCTGGCAATGCTAGAAAATCAAATTCCACTATGTAATTTGACATAAATTCAAATTGCAAGTTACAGTAAATTCTAATACCCTATATATTATAAACCTAGCCAAGGTGTAGGACTCATGAAAAATTATGTCAAATTATATTTAGGACCCTGGAAAGATGTCTATATATCGAAAGAATAAGTTATTAGGACTTACGGTAAGAGTTGTGCTATTTTATCTTCATTAGCTATTTGTAATAGCAATCTAGAATATCCCCTTTCTATTTTCCTTTTGATTTTTGGTTATTAAAGTTGATGAACAATCTTATTTTGATCAATACAAGTTTAGGTTGTTACATTGGTGCTTTTATGTTTGACGAACTTGCTAATAGGAGTAGATGTTTAGTTGCAATATTATATAATCGTGAGTGTATAGGTGGAGTTAAAATGACCGAAAGTGGTGCTAAACTTATAATTTTATTTGTCCCCGTACAAGTTGTTGGGAGTGGCTACCACTTCCATTAAGGTGAAGTTCCTAATTGATCAGATGAGGTCTAATATTATTGATTCTAAGAGGGTTACTTAAGTGCTACATATTGGATATCTCAGGAGGGGAAGGGCTCTTGAGCTTAGTGGATTATTCCATGCTTTAGCATAAAAGATTGTGATTTGGTCTAATGATCTTGTAGCCACCGATCAATGCATACTTTTAAAGCACATATATTATTTGGTGATAGTGATACTGATTAGAACAAAAGTGGAAACTACAATGCCAAATGATATATGCCCATCTTACCGACATAGCTCAAGAACCACGTGCAATGCACGTGTCAAAGAACTAGGGGTATATATATGTGTGTAGTTGCTCTTAATAATTAAAATTCAAGTTAGTTGAAATGTCTTTCTTTTAAATATTACTACATTATGTAATTACTAAAAGTAGAAAGCTCAAAAAATTAAAAGTTGGCTAATCGTTTTACCTCTACATTAAATTAAATATTTAATCAATTAAATATTAAGTAATAATATTTTAATTATTTTTTGAATTGGAAATTATTTATTAAAAAGAAAACGAAAGAATCACTATCTTTATTTATCTTCATTAAATTAATATCATTTAAGATAATTAGGAGAATTGAAAAAAATACATTGAATAGTAAAAATGTAGACTAATTAATTAGGAGTAATAAAAAAGAAAAGATCCAGAGATGCAAAGCAGAAAAGAGCTATAAAAAAAAAAAGATTTAAACAACACTTACTATGAAAAGGAGGAATTATTACTTCAAACACAAATTCTAAATTGGGAAAAATATTATGGAAGAAAACATACTATTTTAAATTCCAATGATGAAAGAAAAATTTGAGGAATATCTCCAAATAAACTTTCATCTAGAAAAATTGAACTTCAAGATATTAGCTTGGAAGTTTCAATTGCTATTGATTGAAGAGAGATATTTGACTTTTTGGTTTAAGTTAATCTCATTACACACAGTAATTGTTCAATGATGATAATTCATCATTCGAGTTCAATAGAATACTCACCATTCATATTAGTTTTGGATTGCATTATATTTTAATATTCGAAAAAAATACAAAAAAAAATTAAACTAATTAACTTGGAATACACGTGCGAAGCAAGTGTCCGAATACTAGTATATAAAAATGAGTGAAGGAGAAAACATTAACACTACTATGCAAACAAAATTCTGGCAATCCAAAACATGTCTATTACAAATGGTAAGCTATTCAAAGAGCATATTCTGTCATCTAAGCCAAACAAACAAGATGAAAGATGTTCACTTATACACTGAACAAAGCAAAAGCAACAAATCTAAAAAGTTCTGATGCAAGGAGAGAGTACTTAATAGCAATTGAAAATATCATCAAGAGTGTTAATTCTTCAACTCATGCAAAATAACGAGGTTGTTTATGTAGGGTATGAATTTTCCTTGAAGATTTAGTTGTCCTCGAGTCATAAGAGTCTCAGCCTTCTGCCCACTCAGGTGATAAAGATATATCCTTTCAGTCGTGCAAATCACCACAATGTCGTCACCACTGTTTACACAAGTTAGTACGTGGTATGACACAATATTATTGTCAATAAAGGCATCTTTCTCCTATGCTTGACGAAACTTCTTGTGTCTAAGATTTACGCACACGGTGCGATGCAAACTCATGTCCATTCCTCCATAGATATCTAACATAAAAACATCTCCGCAGTCGTTATAAACAGTTACATACGATAGCTCATCCTTTATCTGAGTCGAGTCAAGGCATCATATGTCCCAGGTGGAATAGACACATATAGCACTGTTGCGACCTCATTTTTAACATCAAATGCTAGCATATCATTTTGTGGTGTTTTCCAGTAAGTCATACCTTTCATATAAAATCCTCCGCTAGTAAGAGTCGTATCTTCTAAATCAAGGCGGTATGAAGAAGAACACTTCCAAGAATTTGATTGAGATGAGTAAATTTCAAAGAAGACAACTGGTTGACCAAGAAGAGGCACTGCAGCGATAATGTGATAATAGGATTTAATATTATCCTTGGGATCAAATGCAATAACAACAGCTGGATCAGATACATGATAATATCAGAGAAGCGGCAAAAGTTTCCAATCTTTGGTTACACGATTACAAACATAATATTTCTCCAACCCCTGACAATGGAGCAACCCGCTGCTAGAACTTAGAACTTTAACCTCTCAGGCAAGAAATCAAGGGAAGGATTGGGGACTCCATTCACAATATGGTCAAAAGACAAAAAAATTAGGATATGATTGAAGATCTACATCCTCACTTTGATGAAAATAGCCTGAAAGTTTCTGGAATGAAGTACTTTGTTGGTATGATAATAACAGACTAACTATCCAATGATTCCATTCATTGGACACAGCCCGAAACTTCATTAATGATTTTGCGGGACGGAAAGGCAATACATGTTTCATAGCCACATCTTTAATCTCCATGTCCTCTCTTCTAATATAGTATGTAGGAAATGTAGATTTGTCATCCAAATTCTGCTGATAAGCAAAAGTCTTAAAGTCGTCCTCTCGAGTCTACTATAATAGTATAGTATAGTATAGTATAGTATGATGAATCTACATTTCCTTGAATTGTAGACTCCAGAGGACGACTTTAAGACTTTTACTTATCAACAAAATTTGGATGATGAATCTACATTTCCTGCATACTATATTAGAAGAGAGGACATGGAGATTAAAGATGTGGCTATGAAACATGTATTGCCTTTCCTTCCCGCAAAATCATTAATGAAGTTTCCGGTTGTGTCCAATGAATGGAATCATTGGATAGTTAGTCCGTTAATACCAACAAAGTACTTCATTCCAGAAACTTTCAGGGTATTTTTATCAAAGTGAGGATGTGGATTTTCAGTCAGATCCTAATTTTTTTGTCTCTGGACAAAACTGCGAATGGAGTCCCCAGTCCTTCCCTTGGTTTCTTGCCTGAAAAGGTTAAAGTTCTAACAGTGGGTTGCTCCTTTGTTAGGGGTTGGAGAAATATTACGTCTGTAATCCTGTAACCGAAGATTGGAAACTTTTGCCGCCTTATCAATATTATCATGGATCTGATCGAGCTGCTGTTATTGCATTTGATCCCAAGGATAATATTGAATCCTATTTTCACATAGTTGCTTCAATCCCTCTTCTTGGTCAACCAATTGTCTTCTTTGAGATTTACTCATCTCAATCAAATTCTTGGAATCACTCTTCTTCAGACTGCCTTGATTTAGAAGATACCACTCTTATTGGCGGAGGATTTTATATGAAGGGTATGACTTACTGGAAAACACCATCAAATGTTGTGCTAGCATTTGATGTTAAAAATGAGGTCGCAGCAATGCTACATGTGTCTATTCCACCTAGGACATATGGTGCCTTGACTCAGATGAAGGATGATTTATCGTATGTAACTGCTTATAAGGACTGCGATGATGTTTTTATATTAGATATCTATGGAGGAATGGACATGAGTCTGCATCGCAGTGTGTGCGTAACTCTTGGACACAAGAAGTCTCGTCAAGCATTGGAGAAAGATGCCTTCATTGACAATAATACTGTGTTGTGCAGCGTACTACCTTGTGTAAACAATGGTGACGACATTGTGGTGATCTGCACGTCTGAAAGGATATATCTTTATCACCTGAGTGGGCAGAAGGTTGAGACTCTTACGACTCCCAGACAACTAAATCCTCGGGGAAGATTCATACCCTACGTAAACAGCCTCGTTATGTTACATGAGCTGAAGAATTAGCACTCTTGATTGATATTTTTTCGGTTGTTGTTAAGTACTCTCTCCTTGCTTCAGAACTCCTTAGGTTTGCTGCTTCTGCTTTGTTCAGTGTGTAATGGAACATCTTTCATCATTTTTGTTTTGCTTGGATGACAGAATATGCTCTTTGAATAGCTTACCGTTTGTAATAGACATGATTTGAATTGCCAGAATTGCGTTTGCATAGTAGTTTAATCCTTCACTCATTTTTGTATATTTTTGGCATGCTTTTGAGTTTTTTTCCATTGTGGTTCCCCTCGAGTTCCTTTGTATTACTTTAAACAATTTACCTTTCAGATCTTAATGAAATAGTGAACAGATTTACAAAGTGGAAGGAATTTCTAGTAGTGTGAAAATCCAAAGTACAACTAGAGAATGATTTGTCAAAAGTGAAAGAGAAGGCCACAGAGAAACATGTGTAATAACAATTATTAACACTTTTTTTTTTCTATCTATTGTTTTTTCACAATAAGTGAAGGTGTACATGATACATGCATAGAGACAGGTGTTGTATGTATGGAAACACGAGTAATTGCCATTAAGTAGGAAGAAAAAGTGATATTACTGAAATATTCATATCACACTTGACATTTACTGAAAAAAAGGTCATATCAAGAGTGTTTCACTTGATAATGATGGAGAAACATGATTAATGGCCATTAAGTAGGAAGAAAAAGTGATTTGTGTTCTCTGTTGAAGCATACACTCTCTCCTAGATCTGTTTCTGCTGCTTTGTTCAATGTAGAATGGAACTCTTGCATGATTTTTTGTTTGTTTGCCTTGGATGATCAAATAAGTACTTTGAATAGCTTAGCACTGGTAAATAGATCATGATTTAAATTGCCATTTTTTCATGTGGGTAGCAGTTTGAATGTAGTTACCTTCACCCTTTTTTTATATTTTTGGCGAGGTTGAGAGTTTTTAGTTATGGTTTCGTTTGAACTTCTACTGCTATATCGCATAAACGAGGTAATTCTCATCATGTACCTGGATGCAGAGAGAGTCCTGGTTAGCTCTGTAGTAGCAAATTTAGGATGCTCTGTGGCATTAACGTGGTGGTTTTTTATGTTCTATTGCAAAGTCCCACATAATTATAATTGTGGGCATTCCCACGTTAATAACTAGCTTTTGGAGTGTGGTTCTCCTCGAGTTATAACATACCACCTTTGGTTGATCATTATCATGTAACAAAATTGACCTTGGGAATATTATCATTTAAGTTCTCAGATAAGACATTTGAGCCAATTAAACCTGACTAATGGCAGAATTAGTCGGGAGAGTAACATTTAAAAAGTAATCATAGGAAGGACAATTAGCTATGAAAATCCCAATGGTGAGGCTATGATTAACAACATAATGGCGAAATGCATACTTTACTACATCCTCCCCATATTATTTGTCCAAATTAGAAAAATAAACGACCCAACTTATTTATTAATTTACAAAATCAAGATAGTATTAATTATTCTTTTTCTTCTAATCTTACCTTTAAGATTAATTTTTAAAAAAAATATAATTTTTTAAAATTTTTTTCAGACAATTCATCCATTAGCAGTAATCGTGTGGAGGCACACAAATAGGACAAGGTGTTAAAAGGTAACTTAATAAAGGATCGCTTCTTATTTATTTTGTTATAATGTGTAAGAGAAAGTTGATACTCCCTGTGTTCCCTTTTATTTGTAATTGTTTTGCTTTTCGGAAACAACCTCTTTATCTCTATGAGGTAGTGGTAAGGTCTGCGTACATTTTATCCTTCCCAGACCCTACTTGTGGGATTCCACTGGGTATGTTGTTGTTGTTTGTTTGTTTTTCGAGATCAACTTCTAAATTGAAGTAGCTAAATTTGATATTTGAAATCTAAAAATTTAAATAGTTGAAAACTATATGAAAAATGCTATAAATTGCAATTTTTCTCATATTAATATGGTGAAAAAATACCTCTTAAAATATTGGTAAAAGTTCATATAGTTTGACCTCGATAAGTAAAATAATGATGAGTAAAAGTGAATGGAGGGAGTAACTAATATAGAATGAAGTATTAACTAAAATAAGATGGCCAGGAAAATACCAATCCCATAGATAAAATAGTTAATAAATACTTTTTTTTTTTGATACATAAAATCATTAAACTAATTAAGATCTAAATGTTACTGTCAATATATATCACACTCACTATAATATTAAAATTTTCCGAACCTAATAAATAGTAATGATATTTTCTATAATAAAGAATTGTAGATATTTTATGTGTAGAGTATATTGATGAAAATATCATTACATAATAATTGTATACATAACATGTATACACACACACAGTATATAATAGATATATAAAAATTTCAAATTGCTGCTTTTTATTGAAATTTGGGTATGAAACCTGGCCAAATCTAAATTAGTTTGGAAATCACAAGGTAATAAATGTTAGGTGAAACACACATAATCTCTTTAGGCTAACACAAAATGTTTGTCATCAAAGAAAATTCCTAATAAGTAGTTTGAGAAAAAATGTACAAAGTCTTGTACCTCCAAACATTAGTATTTACGGTCATAATGTTAGTAATATAGAGGTGTGTCAAGTTTTCCCGAATCACCTCTCAATAATTCTTTATTATATTCTTGCTTAGCCAAATCTCTCGCGTATACCCATGGGTGCATCTATGCACACCTCCTCTTGACGCGTTCACATCATTCCAATCTTGCTTTCTAATCTTATCCTCCATGGGGTCGCTTTCACCTTTTTTGAAACTTCGTTTCTAATCATACTTCTCTAGTATGCCCACACATTTATATTATCTTTTAAGCACATACTCATGATCATTCAACACTCAACCTTGTATGAAAAAACAGAGGTCAGTCATTGCTTTATAAATTTATCCTTATATCTCGATGGCATATTTTTATCACGTAGAACCTCTAAAATAAGGCTCTATTTCTCCCACCCAACCTAAACACTGTGTTGCCACATATTAAAGTTTAACATATTAACCTAAAAGCCAAATTAAAAAGAAAAGAAGGTTTATATCTTTTCCATAAACAGATTCTTGTTTAAATTCTTTTTAATATTTTTCTCAGCCCTTTCTTCTTTGCTGCCCATACTCTCACTCTTTTGGGGTTTTTAGTTGGAACGGCAGAATGCCGAATTCATGCAGAGAATTTTCTCTCTCTGCCATGGCTATCGATGGAGAACTGTCACACAAATCTCACAGATAACGAAAATCTGGTCCTACTGTCCCAAAAAAATCTAAGTCCAATAAGAAAAAGAAGGATGCTTCTCACAAAAACAATAAGCAGCATAATCCCAAAGTACGCCTATTCTTAATTTTTCTTTTAATTTCTTTTTGTTCCTTATGTCGTTATGCGCCTGGGTTGTCTACTGTTTTACGCCATTCCTGGCTGATGTTTTGTCAATATTATGTGTGATGTAACCGCTTAGGTAAATGGGTACAAGTTCAAAGTTTTGGTAATGCTAATTGAATTGTAGTTTCTTGAGACTTGTAATTTAAATTTATAAGCATTTGCGATTAATTTCATTGCAAGCACATCTTTGCTTTGGTTAGATGCCATTCATTGGGTTTTAGATTTGATCTTCTTCTGGATTATGCTATTATAGGTTGGGAAGTCACTGCTAATTATGTCTCTAGTGATACATTTTAACATTAAAAGAGGACAACATTTGAAATTTGAAATGCATCTCTCTCCGTTGATAACAATAACAACATACCCAATATTATGGCACAAATGAAAACTGGGGAGAATGAAGGGTAGGCAGCCTTGTTCCTACCTTGTGAAGGTAGAAAGATTATTTTTGATAAATGCATCATAGTGATGCAATTGTTAATTTGATAATTACCCAACATGATTGAATAATATCACCATTTAATCAAGTGAGTAAATAGAAATTAAGATCCACTAATTAATAGTATTAGGCTTTAACTTATAAATGGGATTGATTGGTTAAAGGATTGAGAGATTTAATCACGACTATCAATAATTCACCATTGTATTTTTTGGATGTTAGTTCACATATTTACACCTATGATGATTATTTTTTAATTGACATATTTACACCTATGATAATTATCACATTGTTGCTTCATTCTTCTTGGTCAACCAATTGTCTTTGTGATTTACTCATCTCGATCAAATTCTTGGAAGCGCTCCTCTTCAAACTGCCTTGATTTAGAAGATACGACTCTTACTGGCGGAGGATTTTATATGAAAGGCATGACTTATTAGAAAACAACATCAAATGATGTGCTAGCATTTGATGTTAAAAATGAGGTCGCAGCAGTGCTACATGTGTCTATTCCACCTAGGACATATGGCACATTGACTCAGATAAAGGATGAGCTAGGATATGTAACTGCTTATAACGACTGCGGCGATGTTTTTTATGATAGATATCTATGGGGGATTGGACATGCGTCTGCATCATGATGTGTGCGTAAATCTTGGACACAAGAAGTCTCGTCAAACATTGGAGAAAAATGTTTTTATTGACAATAATATTGTGTCGTGCAGTGTACTACCTGGTGTAAACAGTAGTGACGATATTGTGGTGATCTGTATGACTGAAAGGATATATCTTTATCACCTGAGTGGGCAGAAGATTGAGACTCTTATGACTCCAGAACAATTAAATCCTCAGGGAAGATTCATACCCTACATAAACAACCTCGTTATGTTACATGAGCTGAAGAATAAGCACTCTTGATGATATTTTTGATTGTTGTTAAGTACTCTCTCCTTACATTAGAACTTATATTTGCTGCTTTTGTTTTGTTTAGTGTATAAGTGAACATCTTTCATCTTGTTTGTTTGTTTGTTTGTTTGTTTGTTTGGCTTGGATGAAAAAATATGCTCTTTGAATAGCTTACCATTTGTAATAGACATGTTTTAGATTGACAGAATTTCGTTTGCATAGTAGTTTGAATGTTTTCTCCTTCACTCATTTTTATATACTAGTATTCGAACACGTACTTGTGTTCCAAGTTAATAAGTTTAATTTTTTTTTGTATTTTTGTCGAATATTAAAATATAATGCAATCCAAAACTAATATGAATGGTGGTTGAGTATTTCATTGAACTCGAATGATGAATTATCATCATTGAACAACTACTGTGTGTATTGAGATTAATTTAAACCAAAAAATCAAATATCCCTCTTCAATCAATAGCAGTTGAAACTTCCAAGATAATATCTTAAAGTTTAATTTTTCTAGATGAAAGTTTTGGAGATTTTCCTCAAAATTTACTTTCATCGTTGAAATTTAAAATAGTGTATCATCTTCCATGATATTTTTCCCAATGTAGAATTTGTGTTTGAAGTTATAATTCCTCTGTTCATAAAAGTGTTGTTTAACCTTTTTTTTTAAAATATAAAATTAAAATTCAAAAAATTATATATAGCTTCTAATTATCAAAAGATAAAAGGCATATCAATTCTTTCTTAATATAAAGTAGAAGCAATTGCTAAAAGTACAATAAAACGATTGTCATACTACTATTTAATGTATACATGATAAGATAGTAATATGTACATTGATATATAGATTGTGTATTTCAACAAATTAAATTTATGTTAATTTCTTAAAAAACTAACCAGAAGAGGAGGTGGTGAAGTAGATTCCAATAGTTGTTTGAATTCTAGACTTCAACAACTCTAAATACTTCTCATCCCATTTCAATTGTTGCTTCTTCTTTTTTTTTTGGGGGGGGGGAGGGGGAATGAATATGACAATTGATTGATGCCACAATCCATGAAAATGGTTAATAAGAAATGAAGAGCTCTTTCTTGATTTTATAGCTCTTTTCTGCTTTGCATTCTCTGGATTTTTTCTTTCATGTACTTATTACTCCTAATTTTTTAGGGAAAATTACATAATTGAGCAAACATTCAACAATAAATAACAAAAAATAGTTACAGTTTATTAGTATTACATTTAAAGACTAACTTTTAATAATGTTGGCTATAAGATTTTGTGGGATCCACATACTTTTTTGTATAAGTCTCTTCACCTTCCACTTTTCATTTTCTCTCTCATTCTAGACAAAACTCAAATCTTCCAGATTTTTATTTTCATAAATGGATCCCCTGATTTCTCTCCCACATTCGCTCACCAACACACCATATCTGCAGGTATGGATTTCAATTTTTTTTTTTTCATCCCAAAATATTGTACCATCAATTTCATATTTTGATTTTTGGTGATCTTTAATTATTTTTTTTTAAGTTTTAGTTTTGATTTTCCCCTTCTTTATACAAACCCTTTTCCCTGCATTCAGGCAATATACACTCCAAACGTATTTTGAGTTGTATATAAATCAGAAAATATATATTCGAATACTCAGTAATTTTTGTTTTATACATATACAATATTTTTTATCAAGACCAGTAATTGTAGTTTTTTCATCAATCCATATACTTATATGTTTACATATACCTATATCCATACTAATATTTAGCAAAATATTTTGTCAGATACAAAAAAAAACTCATAAAATCTAAGTGTGTATGTCAACAGATACACAATAATTTTTACACATCTAAATTTGTATGTAAACAATTTAACCACGCCTATAATGTCCAGCTATAAGAAGATACAATTTTTTATACAAACAAAGCTATTGTTTTCTATATTCATTCATCCAATAAACATCACACGGTTGAATTCTTATTATCCCGATTTACTAAATAAAAAAATCAAAGGAAAGCATATACGTGCAAATGATAACGTCAAGAAATAATGAATTAACGTAGAAATCACATGCTTTATTATAGTATAAGAACGAGAGCAACAAATCTGGAAAAAAATTAATAAATGTATTTCAATTGAATAAGAAGAATAATTCGTATAAAATGATTTTTCAGATGATCAAATGTATACAATTTAAATCACTATTTTTTCACTCACCAAATTTTTCGTATACAAATCTGAAAACGTGGTAATTTTCTCTTCGATCAAGCACAAATCAAAAAGTCATGGTGATTTTTTTTTTAAACAGGAAGAGTCATATTTGGTAAGTATGTCTGATTAGATTCAGCCACCATTAATTAAGGAACAGTTTCCTTATTTTTTCAGCGGATTTGTAGAAAATAAACATTAAACAATTGTTTCTTAATTTGTATAATTTTTCTTTAGATACAATATTATACAAAAACGTTTTGATGATCATAGCTACAAAATGTAATTTTGAAACCTGTAGCTATATTAGGCCATTATGTGTTCACTATATGGTTGTTTATGAAAATTTCACATATTTTTACTACTCAATGTAACTTTTTCAATTCTCCTAATTATCTTAAATGGTAAATTAATGAAGATAAATAAAGATGGTGATTCTTTTGTTTTCTTTTTAATAAATAATTTACAATTCAAAAAATAATTAAAATATTATTATTTAATTTAATCTAGGGGTAAAACGTTGATTCAACTTTTAATTTTTGAGCTTCCCACTTTTAGTAATTACATAATACATAATGTAGTAATATTTAAAAGAAATGACATTTCAACTAACTTTATTTTAATTATTAAGAGAATACACACATATATTTTTTAGTAATTACATAGTATAGTAATATTTAAAAGAAATGGCGTTTCAACAATTCAACTAACTTGAATTTAATTATTAAGAGAAAATACACACATATATATCATAAATGTGTAATAACTTCATTATACATATGTTAATCTCTAGAAATGCTAACGGATTTTATACAAAGCATCAATGGACAAAGAACCTTTCCATTTTCCTAGATAAATGAATCGGTACATTATACAATTCATTGTAACTTACGATTTAATAAATGATTCTTTCATTGTCTTTTTAACAAATAACTTACAATTCAAAAAAATAATTAAAATATTAATATTTAATTTAATCTAGGGGTAAAATGGTAATTCAATTTTTCATCTTTGGAGTTTCCCACTTTTAGTAATACTAGTTTTGCTCCACGTGTATGGTTATTCTTGAGAGTCATATAATCAGAATAGAGTATTCACATTAATCTTTATGTGCGATTTTTTTTTTTGTGTGTGTGTTGAATGTCTAGGCATGTCCAATAAGAGTCATTCCATCCAAAGCATTGCTCCTACACAGAGGCAGCCATTGAACAAGGTTAGATACGATGGTGAAGAGACGGATAGACACATCCATTCAAAAATTTTGACCTTATCTGAGCATCAAAACAGAGACTCCCATTTGATCAGTGTCCGCTAGGGGTGTCACTTTTTTTTTACCAAACAAAACTGAAGCATGCACTAATTAAAATGTGTCAAGCTTAGGAAAGTAAAAAGATATTCAATCTAATTTTGTATATTTTTAGGTTAGTTATTTACCCCTGTTAACCTTGTATGACATCCTATATTCTATGGACAAGAAATTACAAATATGTTTGGGCAGGCTATACTTTGTGACCATTGGAGTTGAGTAACTCTTTCTTCTTTGGGGACATCACTCATCTGAGTTTTTACTTATATGTTGTAGGTCGATGTCTTCTGAGTGATACATTAAATGTTTGAGATATTGAAGATATCATATTGAAAAGAAGAAAAGAAATATGCACGGAGGCATCTTCAAGCGCCTACGATGTATTACAGATATTTGATATAAACTATAATGGAGACTGCAATTAGTACGCAAAATTTGACCATATATCATAACTGAAAAGACCAAAAAATGCCAATTGGAGCTTACAAGAAGTAAATGATTTATATAGCCATATCAACTCAGAGCCGGACTAAATTTGCAAGCCTCAGTTCCTGCTATACCCATCAAGTCCAATATCCGACTCATGCAAGGCAAGGGCATCATTTGTGCCATCATCAGTAACTGCAACAACTTCTTTAAACATGGCTCTCAAATTCTTTGGCAGCACTTGCTTGTCAGTAGGGGATGATCGAGTCGTAATATGCGTATAAACATTTTTCTGCAAAATGTAATGAAGTCATAAGGATCTACAAAGATGATATAAAGCAATCCAATGTACACAGCTCACCAGAATTGCAGGAATTATTTGCCTTATTTCATCAGGACTTTTTGGCGAAACCATGAGCAGTTAGTATACCACAGTCTTTAGCAATTCCAGCAGCCAAACAAGATTTAATTGCCTCTTTAACAGCATGACGATCTGGATCTTTGATTCCAACTACTGCACTCAATGTATAGCCACTTTCAGCAATACTATTTTCTTGATAACCCTCTCCGACGTCCTTTAAAGCCAAGCAAAGAGTACGCAAGGCTTCATCAGCAAAGATGTTATTGTCAAGTTTCCATCAGTTTCTCGTAAAATGCAGTTCACAATAGTATTTATTAGGATGCCCTTTACCAACAGGAAAGAAGGCTATTTCATGTTAATTGATTTACAATGGCGTATAGTTTGTATCCAACATGATCATTTTTGTTGCAGGGGTAGATTTAAAGTGCTTAATGTTATTTCTATTGACAAAAGTTATACAGTTTTAAAATATGTTGTCCTACGATGTGGGTACTATTCGATGTTACAGGTGGTTCATGGATTAGTGTAGAATAGGATTAAGTAATCGTATTCATGCCTAACAATTATACGAAACAGAGCCTCAATATAAACTGCCAAATGGGTGCGAAATATTAAGATCAAACACATGGCGTTTGGGTTGGTTCTCAAGCATAGTACAAATTATTATTGGTGGTTTTGGAAGCCTCTGTTGAATGGTCATGGTTTAGTAACCAGTAGAGCAGTTGGGCATAGACAAAAGCTTGATGGCAAATATAGCCTGTGTTTTTTTTATATGATTTTTGTCCTAAATCTGTGAAGGCACTTCGAGTGTGATAATATAAATGTCAGAATTGTTTTTATGCCTCATTACTATTTCCTTATTGAGTAGACAATACTAAATTTTATGGAAATTTCATTTGAATAAGAAAGGCAACTAAGTATTATGAAAGCACTCTTAAATAGGTAATAAAATGCAACCACCTTAAATAGGTATTATTTTAACTTATCAAATTTTTTTTAAAAAGTACAAAAAGAGTTAAAAAGAATAAAATAATATGAGTGCTAGCGTAGAGAATATACAAAGAGAAAATAATGTTTTCTTCATTTCCCCTATTTGAATGAGGGTTAAATAAAATAATATATTTTTAAAATAAAAAATGTACCTTTTATCATAAATAATCATTATTTTGATATGAAAAAAATTCTCAACGCATCATTTATTCTTAGTATAATTTGGGACCTCCTAAAATTGGAAGTCTAAGACAGATGCCTTATTTATCAAAGCATAAATTCACTTATGATATTATTCATGTATTACTAGTATGTACATTATATATATATATATAATGTAAATCAAAATAAATTTTTAGTGATGTTTTTTTTGTAATGAAATTGGATATAAACTCAAGTCAATTCCAAATTAACTTGAGGTAGCATCAATAGAAACTGAGGATACTAGACATCAAATAAAAATACATAATTTGTTTTAATAGAATACGAAATGTTACTCTTCAAATTATTCTAATAATTTATTTTGAGAAAATACTTGAAAATAAATAAATTTAGAGAATGAACTATGACAATATTCTTATAAATATGATTATTCTCCACTTATGTATTAGTAAAAATATTTAATGTAATAATTAAGATAGACATAAATTAGGAGATACATGTTCAATACATGTTCAGTAAAAAGGTCTATTTGATCACTAATAAAATTCAAGTATTTAACATACAAGTTGTGTTGAATTAAAGACAAAATAAGCCTATACTCTATAATTTTAAGATAAGACTAATAATTTAGCTGCACTCGAATCGGGTGTTACAAAAATAATTTATCTACTTTCACAAAATAATTAAGATTTGCATATATTCTATCTCCTTTGCGTTGTTACAGCAAGCGAACACATTTTTTTTATTTGCAGATATTAATCATTGAGTAGTATAATAAATAACCTAAATGCCAAAAAAGAGGAAAAAAAAGGTTTACAAGTTATATTTTTCAAAAATAGTATGCCCTTAAACCCTTTTCTAATAAACAGTTTCTTTCTTTAAACCCTCTTTAGTATTTTCTCACCTTTTCTTCTTCTTCTTCGCCGCCGATATTCTCTTCCTTTTTTTCTGTGTCTGCCATGGCTATCGATGGAGAACAGTCGCACAAATCTCACAGGGCACGTCAATCCGGTCCTGCCGCCAAGAAAAAATCAAAGTCCGATAAGAAAAAGAAGGGTGCTTCCGACGAAAACAGTAAGCAACATAATCCTAAGGTACTCCTATCCTGGTCAACAGTTTTACGCTATTCTTGACCCTTTTTTAGTGAATAATTTGTGTGGTGTAACGTATAATGTAAATTTGTAGGCATTTGCATTTAATTCCACGGTGAAAGCAAAGAGATTGCAAGCACGAGCTACAGAGAAGGAGCAGAAGAGGCTTCATGTCCCTACGATTGATAGGTCAACTGGAGAACCAGCTCCATATGTTGTTGTAGTGCAGGGACCTCCCAAGGTTGATTTCACATGTTTGCTTTTGTTAGATGTCATTCATTGGGGGTTTAGGTTTGATCTTCTTATGGATTATTATGCTATTATAGGTTGGGAAGTCACTGCTAATTAAGTCTCTTGTAAAGCACTATACAAAGCAAAATTTATCTGAAGTTCGAGGTCCCATCACTATAGTATCAGGTATGGATTGGCTTCCCACCTTGTTCCATTTGTGAATAGTTGGAAATATTAGAAAGAAAGAATTGGATTCACTTAATCACACCCGAGGTATTATTTTGATTGGTTTCTGTCTCTCTCATGTTTCGGCTTGATTGTGATTTTTATCTCTGTTCAAAAAGGAGGCAGAGAGAATATCAAATATGCTGGAGGTGTTGGGTGTTGTGGGAAGCTGCAGAAATTATTCATTGAACATCTTACAGCATATAACATTATCCTCACTCAGAACAATATGCTCTTGGGAGACGAGAGAGGGAGACCACTGAATCAGTTGGCTCAGCTCTGAAAACTGAGCGACGAGAATCTGTCTTCACAAACCTGTGAAACTTCCCCTTAAGCTGATTTTCCCGTTCCTTATCCTTTTCCTTCTCCTCATTTCAATTAAAATGGTAGGCTTTTGAGATGGATTCCGTACTTTAGGGAAGACCATAATTAAATTTGCCTGATAATTAATGGATGAAACAAAAGAAAGAAGCTAATTTTCTTGTATAAAGATGTTTTTGTGTAGAAGATTATTTTACTTTCATTTGGGGTTTCTTTCAATTTAATATACTCTGTATTCTAAGTAACTTCAGTTGGCTGGTTTCTTACTGGGTTTGGACATTGTACTTAGTTTTCCACGAGCAAGATATGCCTCCAAAATCATACTTAGTTTTCCACGAGCAAGATATGCCTCCAAAATCAGTTGGGACATAAATTACCGTGAGTGCTTGGTTTTGCATGTGAGAAATCCCCCTGGGGTCGTGATGCTGTTACTGATTCTGAATTGTATATAAACTGTCAAATTGTGTTCTATTGTTATACTTGTTTTGTCGTTTCATTTTTCTTTAACCTGATTGAGTATATGCTTTTCTGCTTTATTGCAATATGTTAGTAACTGGTGTTGTAAAATGTGCACTTAAGCTGGGAGCAAGGCACTTTGCAGGCTGAATGCTTTGCCTTGATAAAGTGTTGTTTCAGTGGAAGCTCATAGTTGGTGCTTCAACACAAAACCTAGGTTAATTATGAGACTCGTGAGTTTTGCCTAGAGATATACTATGTATCATCAAGGTTGCTGGATCAATTTAGTGTGAACTGTTAAGGAAAATCGACAGATGGATATGCCAGTCACTACTCCGTAGGAATAGGAAATTAGAATTTTCTTTTAAAAGAGCTAGTTACTATTGCATTGTAAACTTAAAACTGAACCAGAAATAGAGTGGAACTTGAACTACCATGGTCTTTATCCACCCATATGTTTAACTTAATATGCAGTGTTTCAGTTAACCTCCTATATTGTTGTTTCTATCTATAGTTACTCAATCCTGAATGTGTTTATTTTCATCAATTTTGCATCTTTTTTCACTTAGTGTGTATTTAGTTGAACCTTGTACTTATATCCCAATAAAGTAGGTTTTGTTGCTTTTCTACGCATTTCACCTTTGCCAATATTGATAATAGCTGGAAGTAAGATATTTGTTTTCCTTTTGACGTCCCAAAGTGGGGTGTCTACTTAATCAATTAGCAGAGAAGCCTTATTTATTATCAATTGCATTTTAATTGGATCTTTCGTATTGGAAATTATAAAATTATTGTTAATTCATTTCTGACACTGCAGGTAAGCAGAGACGTTTGCAGTTTATAGAGTGTCCGAATGATATCAATG
Organism: Solanum aculeatissimum; assembly: GCA_038996855.1. Lineage (NCBI taxonomy): Eukaryota > Viridiplantae > Streptophyta > Magnoliopsida > Solanales > Solanaceae > Solanum > Solanum aculeatissimum. Next base: position 32,046 of record JBCEWC010000334.1, on the reverse strand, counting down.
GAATGATTGATGTGGCAAAGTTTGCGGATTTGGCATTGCTTCTCATTGATGGTAGCTATGGCTTTGAAATGGTGCGTTTTTGTTTATTAAGAGAAAAAAGACTCTTTAGGATAAGCATAAGATTATTCTAGTGTTTTCCGTTGAATATGTAGCAACTCCTCTAGTCTAAGGATGGGTTATTCATAGTGAATTAGGTGATATTGAATTATACGCTGATATTATCATTAATATAAGTTCTTGATTCCCATCTTTCAAATTTATCCTCTTTGTCCCATTTTATTTGACGTGCCTTTTCTCTTGACATGCAAAAATATTGCCCTTTAGAAAATGTTATTCTTTTATTTCTCTATATGCATCCTTTATGAGTTTCAAGAATTCAAATCTAAACCATGATATACTCGATAATACCTGATCACTTTCAACGACTATTTTGAATGTTATCTTCTAACAGTACCAATATGCAAGTCTAGCTAATTATTTAATTGTGTGGTTGATCAACATCTCTTAAATAATAGCTGTAGGAGTATCAGTTTAATTCCTTGCACAAACCTAATTGATTATATTAAGACATTTGTTGTGTGCTTCCATCTTGGCTACCAACTTTGTGCAGAGGGTGTTATATTCTTTCTGTAATACCTTTCACATTTACATCTTTATTTCCTCTAGAAAATTTCTCGAACGATAATTTTTTTTGTTGGTAGACCTTGTGATTGGTTTAATTACTTTTGCAGGAGACTTTTGAATTCCTTAATATATTGCAAAATCATGGATTTCCTAAAGTTATGGGTGTTCTTACACATCTCGACCAGTTCAAGGATGTCAAGAAGCTTAAAAAGACAAAGCAACGATTAAAGCATAGATTTTGGACTGAGATATATGATGGAGCTAAATTATTTTATTTGTCAGGTCTAATTCATGGGAAGTAAGTCCCTGGCTTCCATATTCGAAAATACATGTCTAGCATGTAACGGTTATTGAATGGAATATTTCTATTTAATTTCTGAAACAATTTTTTGTTAATGAGTAGGTACTCCAAACGTGAAGTGCATAATCTTGCTCGGTTTATCTCTGTCATGAAGTTTCCTCCTTTATCCTGGCGCATGTCCCACCCCTACATTGTTGTAGATCGATTTGAAGATGTAACTCCTCCTGAAAAAGTGCGCATGGACAACAAGTGTGACAGAAATGTCATTTTGTATGGTTATCTTCGTGGATGTAATATGATGAAGGGAGCGAAGGTCTGTGATGTGAATGCTTTGTTTCTTTTACTTTTCCTTTAGTTTGGCAGGTAAATAACTTTTAGTGTGCTACTTCATGTCAAATAAAAATTCTGATTTCACTACGAACTGGCTAGTTAAAGGCATTGAAGCAAAGGTTCATGCACCTTGTAAGGTCAATTGAAAGTAACATAGTTGCTGAGATGGCCTAGCAATATGCCTAAAATCTTATGGAGTGTTGGTCAGCTCTATCAGGTACAAATAGATGAGCTTTAAGAGTGACAATACTACAGAGCTGGTCCAAAGACTTCGAGAAAATAATTAAGCTTAGCGTTCAAATGCATATCATGTATCATGTGGCTAATATAGAAATTTTTGGCTATAGTTTTAGAAATTATGTAAAACCATGCCAGCCTGTATCATATGGACCATTTGAAATGAAATGGACCATTTGAAATGAAAGGGATAGAAGGTGGTTCCAATAAAAGAATACAACAGTACAAATTTTGAAATATAGATGCTTAGGACCTCTGGCTTTTTGGTGTAAACTTGACATCATATGCGAGGAGGAAAAAATGGGACTCTTATTTTGTAGATTTTTAACAGGGAACCATTTGTGGTGTCCGACATTAGCTTAGTGCTTGTCTATTTCACTTGTGAATAATATTTTCTTGTCAACAATTATAGTTTGTGAATACTACTATTTGATGTACCATTGAAAGGGAAAAAGCTATGGCTCTTTCATAACAAAGTAGAGAAGATTGGGAAAGATGGAAGCCTCTGGAATAAAACCTCAAGGAGTTGTATAATGACTCATGTGAAGACCATGGCATTTTATTTATGTCTAGTTATTTCAATAGTGTGTTTCAGCTGGTGATTTAGCAGTTTATTTCTCCCTTGTCCATATTCTAAAGCTGCTTCACAATATGACCAGGTACATATTGCTGGTGTTGGTGATTATAGTTTGGCTGGTATAACAGCATTACCTGATCCATGCCCTCTACCATCTGCTGCCAAGAAGAAGGGACTACGGGACAAGGAAAAGCTGTTTTTTGCCCCCATGTCTGGATTGGGCGATCTTCTTTACGATAAGGATGCTGTGTATATAAACATAAATGATCACTTTGTCCAGTTCTCTAAGGTTGATGAAACAGCTGCTGTTGGGGCTCGCAGAGGTACAATATATCCTCTTATGTATCTGAGAATCCTATTTTGTTTTTCAAATTGACGAATTACAAATTTTCTTAGCTTAGGGAAATTCACCTTCCCTTATTAGTTCAGAAAGATATGTGAGATGCTTCAGGCTTTCTTCTGGCATCCGGAATTTAAGTTTTTACTTGTGTCTGATACCTATTGAAATAGTACACTATTTATGAAAAGAGTTATGATTGGTTGATTACTGATCTTCTTTAGGAGAACTCATTATTTAAGTAATGTGTAAGTTGGCTTAAATAGAAAAACAGTTTTTACGCTTTCTTTTGGGATGAATATTCTCTCTTTTGAAGCATCTTTTTGGTTATAGCTTTTTTGTTGTTTGAAATGGTAAGGTCTTATTCATAAACAGCTAGTGCTTTAAAATGTGCTGCTATTACCAATTAATAGGCCTTGAATGTCGTTGCCTTCCTTTGCTTGCTCTGGATTCCTTCCATCCCTATTAGTTACTCATCATAATTTCTGGGTGAACTCTACTGATTATTGGTCAAGTGACTTGACAAGACCAAATGTTGATTATTAAATTTACCCTTGTGGTGGTGTATCTGTGTGATCCATTTTCTCCACGTTCTTTGTCTGTCTCTCTCTTTCACGTGCGGGGGAGTTCTATTTGCTTAGATGGTGTTAGAAGTTGTTGAGAACTCCTTTATGTTGTAAAATTTTAATACGTCTTTTTACCATTTGCTTAGATATCGAAAGGACAGGAGCTGTCTTTGATAACCCCTTATGATCGATGGTAGTTTGTTGAATTCTGTGCATTTTCACTAAGCTGTCCATTTGAAAAGAAAATCTGAGCTAGTCCCTGCCATGGTATTAAGAAAAATGGTATATATATTTGTCAAACTGCATTAGGTGGATGACAATAGCAACTATTGCATGAAAAATAAATAAAAGAAGAATGGGATTATGTTAGACACAATTTTTCATAGATAATAATTAAAGATCTCACCGGTATCATGCATCGATCTGTGACCCTTTTTTTAAAAAAAAATTGAACATTGGTAATTTGTATTCTTCACTATTAAGGGCTACGACTAGTTTTCTTAATAATTCTGGATAAAGAAAATATTCAATGTTGAGATCACCTTTTTCCTACATGCTAGATGTTCTTGTTTAATCTTTTGGGTTACAAATTTTGGCAAGACATTTTTCCACTGACTAGAATTATCCTGTTGATCAGGAAAGGACAACGATGTTGGAGAGGCTTTAGTTAAATCACTTCAGAACACGAAATATTCAATTGATGAGAAGTTAGAAAATAGTTTTATTTCCCTGTTTGGGAAAAAACTTAATCCATCCTCATCAAATAATGCTAAGGCTGATCAAACTTATGATTTGGAGCCTGTGGAGCAAGATCAGTCTGGATTAGAACCCAACAGCGATGGATCAGATGAAGACAATGATGCTGAAGATTTGAATGTGTTGGAACCACTAGAGTTGGAGCGAACCCATCCAAGTGATTCAAAGGACATCTCTGATGATAGTTCTGAGGAAGAAGATACTATTGCATCAGAGAAGCACCCAGGATCGAGTAATAGTTTCAGGGAACATGTTGATTTCCATGACGGAAGGATGAGAAGAAGAGCTATCTTTGATAATGACAATGATTTTGATGAAAAGGTAGGCCAATGATATTCATGATCTTGTTCCAGTCCTTCCCATTGTGCCTCATCTTGATGAGGTGTTTGTATATAGCGGATAAAAACAAGTAAACTGCTATCTGTACCAGAATGTTAAGGAGAAGAGTTTATGCTTCCTTTTTTCTTTTTTCCTTTTCTGATTTGGAGAAATATGATTAACCTGTTGCTTTCCACCTCACCACGAGACCCTGAAAACTGGGCCAGTTTTTTTGTGGACCAGAGGTTCTTTGCATGAACAACAATGCTTTCTAAAACACATCAATTACCCTTTCCAATGATTGATATAAACCTCAGCCGCGTATTATTGTTCACTTGTCAATTCGAAGTAATTTGTGTAAGTTTGACATATCTTCACTAATTGATATGCTCTGACTTTATTTCTGACACAAGCTACTCTCTTGTGTCCTGGTTCACCGTGTGGTGGAATTGGAGTTAGAAATGCATATATGTTGTATTTATACTATATCATTAAATCCAGGATTATAGTGAAGAAGATGTTGAAGAGGATGCACAGGAAGAGGAAGCGCAAGATGATGATTTGGAGGATGATAATTCCAATTCAGATAGTAAGTTTTTGATCTTCTTTTAGTACAGGCATCATCCTCTGGGTACTTTGATCTCCATTTAGTATTTCATCATTCTCATGGCGTAGGAGTAAATGAAGTTCCTAACTTGGTGTAAAGTAGTTCGCTTTCTTTCCAACCCTTTTCTAATTACTCCAATCTTTCACTTAAGGAATCTTTGTTTTATTCTTTTAGTAGAGGAGGACACAGGCAATGTTTCAAGATGGAAAGAGTTCCTGTCAGAAAGGACACGTGAGCGCAAAATTGTTAATCTTATGCAGCTTGTATATGGGGCATCTGAATCCAAATCAGCTATAAAAGCTGAGTTGCAGCAGCATGGCACTGAAAACGATGAAAGTGATACCGAATTCTTCGTTCCAAAAGGGGAAGGAACTAAGGTTTGTCCTTATAGAGCTCATGAAATAATAAGCTTTTGGTTCCACGGTCATTTGCTTTTGGCCATGGGATATCCACCTTAGCACATTGTGCGCCAATTATGTCAATTAGATGAAATATGTGTTATGAGAATCATTCTGTAATAATTGGTATTACAATTTCAGAGTATTTATCCACTTTAGTCTAAAAGATACGGAGAGGGATTACTCAATCACACTACCATGTTTTTTACCCAGTTTTGAGGGTAGCTTGATTTGGAGAACTGTTGTAATATCTTTCAGTTGTTTCATTCCTACTTTGTAACCTGAAAGTATATGCATTAGAAGTATAATAATGACTTCATTGTAGTAGAAGACATGATTGTCATGTGGAGGGACCCCTCAAAAAGCATTCTCAATGCAATTAAATATAGATCTTCTGCTGTTGTAGTTAACTTTTATTTTACCACTACTATTTTGGTAGGAGTTGAAATGACTTGTCAAATTATTGCATTTCCTTATGCAGAAACCAGAAGAGCGGATGGATGATGATAATATTGATGCTGAGGACTGCTCCAAATTTGTAAATTTTGCAAGTCAAATTGACTGGAAGATGCAAGAATCAATTGAAAGCATCCGTATCCGTTTTGTCAGCAAAGGCTGGTCCAAAGCGGCTCGTGGAGGTGGCTCAAGAGATGTCAATGGTAATGATGATGTTGGTGAGGATGATGAGGATCTCTTTGGTGATTTTGAAGACTTGGAAACGGGTCAGAAGTATGAGAGCAATGAGATAGGTGATGCTGGAACTGATGATAAGGTCCGCATGGATGATGAATCAGCAGCTGAGGAGCGCAGGCTAAAGAAATTGGCACTTCGGGCAAAATTTGATGCTCAATATCCTTTTGTTACCTCATTTTTCTTTCCCTTTCCTTCCACTCCACCCCGTTATCCTTTCATTCATCATCAAATAACTTTTGCTCTCCCCTAACTATGATGGGATCACACTGCGTGTTGTTGTTGTTGCCCTTCAATTTTTTTTAATGACCTTAACTTCTCTGTACATATGGTGGATCGGATTCCTCCAATGAGGATGAGGACGAGGGTATCAAACCAGACACAAAGTCTCATCGGGATCAAGCTGATGGAAATGGGTACTATGATAAGGTGAGGTTTTGGTTAATTTCAGTCAACCATAAAGTGGGGATGCGTTTACTTTATAGTTAATCTTATCTTATTTCACAGTTGAAGGAAGAGGTAGAGCTTCAGAAACAAGTGAATTTAGCAGCACTAAATGAACTTGATGAGGCCACTCGGATAGAGATAGAAGGCTTCAGAACAGGAACTTATCTTAGACTGGAAGTTCATGATGTTCCTTCTGAAATGGTTGAATATTTTGATCCTTGCCATCCGATTCTTCTTGGAGGTCTAGCACTTGGAGAAGAAAATGTTGGATACATGCAGGTAAAAGCTCCTTTTTGGTTATGTCCAATTTGTTTGTTTTTTCCTCTTAGTGTCTGTTTACTCCATAAAATGGATATTCAGTGAAAACATTTGATTGTTGTTTTTATAAACAGATGAAAGAAAGTTTGTCTCTCCTCTAACAATATATTAATGAGTAAAACTTGTTCATTTTATTTTAAGCTATCAGCTGTGTGAATGATTTTATGGATGGGTTACTAATTGTCAGTCAGAGAGGCCATTACATAGTTATGGTATTATGAACACTGGAAGTCACAACAGACTGCTCTAATACGGTCATAATAGAAATGCAGCCTGAAACAATTTTTTGAGAGCCTATCATCTTTGTTTACAAAAAGAAAGCAATTAGTTGTCCAGCAAGAACTAGCATGTCCATTGGGTTTGTTTGATTAACAAGATATCATTTGCTAAAAATAAGATTTTGTGTAAATTCTATTTCATGGAGTTTAATCTAGGTGTAAACTTCCCTGTTCTAACCGGACCCCCCATTAGCTAGCGAACGTCTGAATGTGTGACATTAATAGGCTTATATTACCCTGAGGTAGTCCCTGTTACTCTGAACAGCTTATCTGCAAAGAGACGGTACTGAAGGAAATGGAGTGAGAAGCCTCTTGCATAAATGACATGAGAAGTGAATGCATCATGGTGTAATTTGATTTTGTCAATGTTAATATCTTGTTATGATATGTAGCTATACAAATTTAAATTTGGGGAATGAAAAATCTTAATTACGATTTTTTGAATGAGTGCATAGTTACATCCCGATACTATTGGAAAACTATAATTTTTTTTTTCAGGTTCGGTTGAAGCGGCACAGGTGGCACAAAAAAGTGCTGAAGACTAGGGATCCAATTATTGTTTCTATTGGTTGGAGGCGCTACCAAACTGTACCTATTTATGCCATTGAGGATCAAAATGGTCGTCACCGTATGCTCAAATACACTCCTGAACACATGCATTGTCTGGCAATGTTTTGGGGTCCCCTTGTGCCTCCACACACAGGAATGATCGCTGTCCAGAATTTGTCAAACAATCAAGTAAGTTGTCACTTGTAGTTGCCTATGTTTGCTGATAAGTACTAGCCAAATAATTAGGTAAGGTGTGACATTAGGTGGTCTCTGGAAAGTTGGCTGGGAATGCATTCAGCAAGTACCAAGCTAACCTGTTATGGTTCATTTTCCCATTTCTTCCTATTGATGGAAGTTTCAATTTCATAATTCTAGAAATGCAAGTGCCCCAAGGGCTTTGGTTTAGTAGTAGGTTTGAAACACGTGATGTGTGGGTTAGACGCACTTCACGGGTTCAAACCTTCTATAAACAAAAGCCCGGCATTTAAGTTGAGAAGGGTAGAGAGAGTGGTTCTGTTATTCACTAATTTCTGATCCTTGCGCTACTGGCTTTCATGGATTTCTTGTTTTTCAGGGGGGAAAAAAAGGATAAATGGCCTAGCAATGCAAGCCAAACCAATTTCCTTAAGTTAATTGGGAATTATATGTTTATTCATAGATGGAATAATCATACATTAGTACAGATTCATCTGTCATCACTAGATCATAGTCTCCTTTAATACTGAATGCATGATTTACATAACATTTTGCTGCCTCCGTTTTCATTGCTGTGCTTGGCCATTTTCATTTCTAAATATGCCGTAGGGCTATTTGTTTTATATTAAGATTAAGACATCTAAATCTGAATATTAAAATGTGCATTAAGATGTACATGTCTAAATCTGAATACACATTTGAATATTTAGATGTTGTATTAAGATCTAAATACTAAACCATAAAGTCTGCTATTTTCTTAACATCTGAATATATAAAACTTGTTAAATTTGAATAAAATATTAAATTAATCTAATACTGTATCAATATATATATATTTTTTGATGAAGTAATTGATTTCATTGAAGACATTCAATGGATGCAGAAAAGAAGAGTACAAAGTGCTAAGAAATATGTACCAGCTCCCTACGGAGAATAAGTCTAAAAGACTATCTTAGCAGTTTACAGGGAACATATTATGCCATCTAAAGATATTTAAAATACACCCAGCCTTCATAGAGTGGATGGGGGTCTATACCCCATCAAAACATCTATGGTTTCCTTCTATCCACCAAAAGATGCTGGCCGATATCATCCTCTAGATCTTGTTGATAGTTTTATCAACTTTTACAAGCTCAACTTTCATAGGCATCCTTGATGTTAGATGTTTTTATCCATAAGTATTTTTCAGGAATTATGGCAATAGAGGTGTGATGGCTAGTTATGATGGTTGTGGGTTCTAGTTGAGGATTGTGATGGTGGTGGTTCTAGGTGGTGGCTAGTGATGATGTTGGCGGGCAATAGTGATTAATAGTGGTTATTGATTGTGGTAGTTGGTGGCTTCAACTATATTGGCAGTGTTTAGCGATATATAGTGGCGATTGTCTATGTTGCCCGGACTCTTCAAAATTGTCAGTGGGTGCGTGTCGGATTCGCCAAAAGTAGTGTACTTTTGGAGAATCCGACACGGGTGCGAAAGTAAAAGTGAAGAATCCACGCAACTTAGGTGATTGTCATTATTGATTAGTTGGTGTGATGGTGGCTAATGGTTGACAACTAATTTACGTGATTGACGGTGGTTGTAGGTTGTAAGTGGTGGTAGTTGATAATGGTGGGTGGCGATGACAATGATAGTTTGCAGTGAAAATTAATGGAGTAGTGATGAAACGTATGCCATAATTGTAGAAACATTTGAATAAACGTCTTATGATTTTGTTATTAATCTTAATCATTCAGCTCTATTCGTACCCGTTAAGTGGTTGTAAAATTCAAATAATAAAACACATTTGCTAATGAAGATTCAGACCTGAAAAAACAAACATCCTCAGGCCTCATTATGTGCTTTTAATTTTTCATGTTACAATCACTTAATGGCCTGAATAGAACTGAATGAGTACGATTTGTAATAAAGTCTTAATATCATTAAGATGTATATTCAATGAATTCTACAAAGATGACAATTCTTCAATTCTATCCATTCATGGCTATTACCATCAACCACCATTGCCAACTACCTCTGATGCTGTCCTCCATTATTAATTACCACCAGCCACAACCACTATCCCCAACCAGATCACCACCGCTAGCTACTACTAACACCACCATCAGTCAAGACCATCTCCAATTAACATTGATAACCACCAATGCCATTGCCATCACTAACCATCACCACTACCAACTGCCATTGAGGCTGTTTTCAAATAGATTGTTAGCTCAAAAAAGCAAAGAAGAACGAGAGAAAACGAGAACAAAATAACAATTAAAATAAATTTAGCAACAAATATTAATACACATTTGAGATAACAAAGAAAGAAAAAAAAGTAGGAAAGAAAAAGATACAACAACCTTCGACTAATCCACTACTTTTTTTTTTATTTGAACCGGGTGTCCAAGTCTCTTAAAGCTCCGACTAATCCTGAGGGTGCACAGGCCCTCGGCAAGGAGTTTCCGGCAAGTGCACCACGGTTAGTTCAGGTTTTACCCAATTTGATGGCCCTCAGAAATTGTTTGCGCCAAGTGAGTTTCGAACTTGAGACCTTGAAAGGGAGCAAACCCTAAGGCTCAAGTCAATTGCTACCGGGCCAACCCCTGAGGGTTACTAATCCACTACTCTTCTACCCTAATTCTCGACTTCCATGCCTTCATTTCAAGGGTCATATCCTTGGTGAGTTGAAGTTGTGCCATATCATGTCTAAATCACCTCCCACAACATCCTATTCTTCTTCTGTCTACCTTTACCTCTCTTTGTTCCTGCTATAGCCAACCTCTTACACTCCCTCACTAAGGCATCTTCAGATTTCTTTTTCACATGTTCGAATCATCTTAATGACTCAACCTTACTTTCTTCATCTACCTTATTCCATATAACTTCCTTCTTAATCATCTCTCTTAGTATGTTCACACACCCATTTGAGCTTCCTCATTTTCGCTACCTTCATCTTTAGAGTGTGCTCATTCTTGACTGGCCAACACTCAATCCCAACAAAAATGTTGATCTAACCACCACTCCGTAAAACTTACCTTTAAGTCTTGGTGATACATTCTTATCACATGGTACCCCATATGCGAGCCTCTATTTCATCCACCTTTCTCTAATGCGTTGTGGAACATCCTCGTCAATCTCCCTGTCAACTTGGATTACGGACCCAAGATACTTGAAGCTTTCTTTTGTGAGAATGACTAGTGTATCGATCTTGACTTCCGCCTCCTACGCTACGTTACTGAACTTGCACTCTAGGTACTCTATCTTAGTCTTGCTTAACTTGAAATCTTTAGACTCGAGGGCCTCTTTTAAAATTTTCAGCTTATCATTAACTCTACTGCATGTTTCGTCAATCAATACTATGTCATTTGTGAATAACACACACCATGACACTTTCTCTTGAATATGTCATGTCAATACATCCACCGCTAAGGCAAAATGGAATAGGCTAAGGGTTGATTCCTGATGCAACCTCGTCACGATCGACAAGTACTCAAGTCAATAAGGGTGTTCTCGGGTTGGTTTATTGATCAAAACCAAAACCCAACTAATTTAATTGTTTTTTGTATTATTAAAACCAAATCAAACTAGACATAAATTTATATTTATTGATTTGGTTGTTATTGATTTCGGTTCGATTTCGTTCGATTATTAACCATACACAAAATAAAACGAATAATTCAGTCAAAAGAGAAAAAAAAAAAGAAGACAACAATTCATTCAAAAGAAAATGTTTTATCTTTGTGCCATTTTTTGTCTTATTATTCTTATATTAGAACTCCAATTATGTTTAACTTCCTATTTATATTGTTAACTAATCCAATGTATTAAACAATATAAACTTATTGTATAATGCATAAGCTATTGATATTGATACACAAATAAAAGATGCATCATAACCCCCAAGGCCTAGCTCAAGTGGCAAAGGGTGGAGGATTTGTGGCTAAGGTCACAAGTTCAAGCCTTACACCGTGCAAACCGAAGCCTGATATTTAAGTGGAGAAGGGTAGAGGGGCGGAGCCATTATCCAACGAGTTTAGAAGGCTGTGGTTGGTCCAAAGGGCGGACCACAGACGGATTTCTCAGTTATAAAAAAAAAAGATGCATCATACCTTACACTTTTTCCTTAGAGTGTTGTATTTTTCACATAAAAAATTGTTTATAGAAATAATATATCATGTATCTATCTATCTATAGATATAAAATTATTAAAAAATATATGTTCAGTTGGTTCGATTTAGTTATTTCTTTGGTTTTTCGAACAAAATCAAAACCAAATAAAATATTATCGGTTTTTTAAAGTTTGAAACCTAACCAAACCAAAGATTATTGGTTTGATTTTTCGATTTGGATCAATTTTTGCCCAAACAGTGAACACCCCTCACTGCTCTAACCCGAGTTTTGGCTCAATCATACATGTCCTTAATAGTCATAATGCAAGTCAAAGTTACACCTCTGGACTCCGCACATCTCCAAAGGACCTCGTACAGATTTTATCAGATTCCTTTTCTAAGTCAATGAATACCAAGTGTAAATCCCTCTGCTTGTCCCTATACTTCTCCAACAATCTCCTTACAAGATAATGAGTTCAATAGTCGGAACACCTTGGCGCGAATCCGAATTGGTTCTCAAAGAATATTTGTAAATTTTAAAATAAAGGAAAATTTAATGTATTCAGATGAAAACCAACGATCTTTAATTATTTAGTATTTAGATCTTAATATTCATATGTGAATTCAAATTCAGACATCTATATTTTAATCAACATCTTAATATTTAGATGTGTATTTAGCTTCAGACATCTTAATCTTTCAAAAAACAAACAACGCCTTAATGACTAAGATCTACATGATTAATATTAGGACCTTCATTAAGTACAAACAAAAGGCCTTAAAACTGCTTTCCTGCCATCTCTCTCCTAATTTACTAATTTTGATTTCTTACTTCCCATGATTCTGATGGTGTTTCTACTGTCATTTATTTGAAGTCCTTACACTTCTTATTATTCCTGGAGGTTTATCTGATCAATGGCTTAATTGTTCTTTCCATCTTCCTGTGAAAGCTCTATTTTTTATGTCACTTAAACAAGCCGCAGTCACATTGATGTCCACAATGAATTCTTTGAATTTTGACATCATGTTTTGGAGTATTTCCAGTGAGGAGGTTTGAGCTAGTAATTCTTTTGGTTTATACTAGTCTTGCTACTTGCTGTATTGGTTGGCACCAGTCTTACTGTAGGTGGATATTTCTAGCACTTTTTCCTTGAGGCATGTTACTGTATCAGTTTTGTGAATATCAAATTATATGATGTTTTCTAGGTTTCACCTTTTGATGGAACCATTGGCTGATGAAACTGTCACCTTTCTTCAACAGTATCCTACTTTTGAAGTAACAATAGTGTAAAACATTTGTGCAATAATACTTAATGTTATGTGCAAAATGTTCTACTTTAACTTGAAATGTTGGGAATCTGATATAATGTGCAGTTTTTGTGAAACTTTGCCTTTGGCTATTATGGTAAGGATCGACTCTTTTAATGCTAGGATGTTTTTATTTTCTGATTTTCTTCTTGGATTTTGTGAAGTGGAGTTTATGAAGTGTTCCTTTTTTCCCGGAAATTTGGAGTTTATGAAAAGTGTTGTCAAGGCTCCTTTTTCAATTCTTTCGGAGCTTACAACAATACATAGCGAGGCAGTTTCATAATTAATGACTGGGAGGTGCTGTATCAGTAAACAGTCCCTTGTCAAAGAGCAAATTCTTTTTCTCTCTTTTTTTAATTTCTGGTTACTTTTTGTTGCACTGGGGATGTGGAGCAGAGTGAGGGAGTGGGAGACCTGCGCTCAATATTTTGATGCAGATACTGGTTTGATCCTGCTCTGATTGTTCTACCTTTGTCTGTCTTCATATTTTTTCAGGCATCCTTTAGAATCACTGCCACTGCAACTGTGCTAGAGTTCAACCATGCAGCACGAATAGTCAAAAAGATTAAGTTAGTTGGTTACCCATGTAAAATATTCAAGAAGACAGCACTTATCAAGGACATGTTCACTTCAGATCTTGAAATAGCTAGGTTTGAAGGTGCGGCTATTCGAACTGTTAGTGGAATTCGTGGGCAAGTGAAAAAGGTAGTTTACCACTTTGGCTATCATTTGAGTGCTGCATCACTTCGCTTCCTTTTTTTTAGTTAGGGATACTTGCGCTTGGCTGGAAATTGACAGAACTTATTTAGACGATATAATCAAAAGCCATGAAGAAGATATTTTCTTGTCTTTTCATCTAGATACCGATTTCTCATGTTCGTTCTCTCTTGTTCTCTAAATATTAAATCACCATCAATCATTCAAAGATTAAAAAATTATACTGATTTTCTGGGATCAATACAGTATTAAAAAATTGCATGCTGATGGTATTCGACAACGTCTGATCAGTGGAATAAACAGTATTGGATGTTACTTATGGAGATTCTGACCACCTCTGGTTGAAAGCATAGAATAGTTACACGACGTTGATTTGTTGAGCATAAGACTTTTTAGTATTTTAATGTTCTAAGAAAGCATGGTCTTACACATGACAAAGATTAATTCTTTGAAAAGAAAATGGAGCATGTGGACTGGGGTGGGTGGGGGGTGGGGAAGGGGTCTTCATCCATGGTTGCTTGTTTGTGCTCGTTATTCAAGGTTTCTTCTGGACTCTCTTCTCTCCATACCCATGGGCTCTCCATGGACATCAGTTTGTAGTTTTTGTTATTTCTAGCATAGACTTGACATTTTCTTAACAGTATTTGTGGTGGTGTTTGGATGATGATATTTAGGGTGCCATCTCAAAAAGTTGCTCATGTTGCAAAGTGATTCCACCACAGAGTTGTGCAGATGTAGTAGAAGCAGTTTTCCATGTTTGGAATGGTTTTACTCGTTTCCTAATTCATTTCCCTACTTCTGTTGTTGGTACATCTTAGGCTGCTAAAGAAGAGATTGGTAACCAACCCAAGAAGAAGGGTGGGAATGCCAAAGAAGGCATTGCTAGATGCACATTTGAGGATAAGATCCTTATGAGTGACATTGTTTTCTTGCGTGCTTGGACTCAAGTTGAAGTTCCTTCCTTCTATAATCCATTGACAACAGCATTACAGCCACGTGATCAAGTTTGGCGAGGAATGAAAACAGTTTCTGAATTAAGGAGAGAACATAATCTACCAGTGCCTGTCAACAAGGATTCATTATATAAGGTGAAACATGTTATTTCACACGTTTGTTAATAACTTCATTATTACATTCGAAGTTTTTCTGTTGTTTTTTTCCTGCTGACAGATGCCTCTCTGGTTGTTATGTTTGATGCTGCAGCCAATTGAACGAAAGCGGAGAAAGTTCAACCCCTTGGTAATTCCCAAGCAATTACAGAAAGGTCTCCCCTTTGCCTCTAAGCCGAAGGATGTTCCAGCTCGTAAGCGACCACTCCTGGAAGACCGAAGGGCTGTTGTGATGGAACCTCATGAGCGTAAAGTGCTTGCTAATATTCAAAAACTTAGACTCATCCAGCACGAGAAGGTATGGTCTCTCCAACTGGAGCAGTCAAGACTTGGTTTTACTACTAGTATTTTAGTGGCCTAGGTTGTGGTCAGTTGCCCACTATGCTAGCTACAAGCTCTTAATGAGTTATTTGAATAATTCAACCTTATGTGACACAGTTCTCGTAGCCTCTCTGCTATGTCAACTATACTGATAGTCAAAGCTTATATATGAATTGTGCGGTCACCATCATTTTAAACGCATTTTGCAGATAAAAACGCGCAAGCTAAAAGATGAAGAGAAGAAGAAAGCACTTGAAGCAGAAAGGACCAAGGAAGAGCAACTCTCAAAGAAGCGCCGGAGAGAAGAGAGACGAGAAAAGTACCGCGTGGAGGATAAAATGAAGAAGAAAAGCCGCAGAGATACTTAGTCCTGAAACAGTTGTGCCTACCCGGATAATTGGGCAAATCTTGCTGGAAGAATTGGAAGCATGGTTGACTACCAAAATAGGCTCCATATCATTTAACTTTGCAGCATCAGTGGCGACATGTTGTAACAGCTTGCTGTGAGGTGCGACTTTTAACGTGTTTGGCCTACCATTGGATATTTTGCTATCCTTGGACTCCAGCCTTGCGGTGTACCATGGTAGATAAATTCCAAAAATGGAAAATATTGGCCAAATTTTGTAGTTTAGGGAAGTTATAATGTACCATTGCAATTCTATGCAAGATGTAATAGTAACATTAATATACAATGCAAAGCTTCACTTATTATTATTATTATTTTGAAATCCCATTACAGCCATTACCCTTTAGGTGCGGTGTGTACTAGGTAGATCCTCTTCCGCAATAAGCTCGTAAATCACACAAAAGATTAAATTGCACTAGGCAAACCTTGATAGGGCGAATTTGAGTTATTTGTTTGTTTCTGTTCCCTCATATTTAATGTTTGTGAAATGGCACGTTTGTGCTTTGTCTACCGTCTTCTCATCATGTAGACGGTAACTGTCTCTCTAGTACTTACAAAAAAGAATTCTATATACACTTTTCATGTGAAACTATAGATTAAAACGTTTCGTATTTTACTAGTTTCACTACAAGTCATTGGCACGCCGTGGTTAACTAGAATTCAATATGATTGCTTCCATTTTTTCATTCTCCCTGTTAGGTCAATACATTTTCACTCTAGGTAAAATCTAAAGTTGCAATCAAAATGATTACGGAGCTAATCATTTAGCTACCAAACTATGAGTTTAGTCTTTAATTATTCAAATTGTATAAACATGCCAAATAAGTAAGAAGGGTATTTATATTGGGGTTTAGCATTAGTCTTAGTAAGTCTAAATACAAAGCAATTTAAAGCTATAAAGCACTAATATGAGTATTTGTGCAGTGATGGAATTGTTTCACTCTTAACTCAGGTTCAAGCCTTGGATTTAGAGAAAATTGAGTTGGGAGCGCCCTCCTTTCCCCCAACTGGGACATGCAGTGTGCAATTCAAATTTGAATTTAGTTAGAACTCTAATGCGGACTCCAAAGCTGCTAGCTCCACGCATCCATCTTACCCATGACTCCATGAGTCATTATTTATGATGGCATAAATAATTTTCATGTTTGAGTAAAGTTTGTGATAAATATAATGGAAAATTTCGTCATCAATATGGACAATAACAACTAGTGCATGGTTTCTTTCGCTTTTAAATCTTCGAATTATACTCTTTTTTTCCACATAATTAATTACTCTAATTTAGTTCAAATAGATTCTGGAAAAGTAAAAAAATTAAGAGTTGTAATTATTTAGGAGGGGCATGCGAAATTGGCATGCGGGGAAGGCATGTGTAGGGTCCACTTCCACTAAATTAGGATCAAGTAATGGAGTACTTTTTTCTAGTTTACTCTTCTTCTTAAAAGAGTCTTCAAAGCTTCTCATCTATGGCCGAAAAACCAAAAACCAAGTTTCCTTCTGTATAACAAACGGAGAGCACAGAATTGCGCATAATAAGTTCCTCATTCAAAATATTCATCAACTGCATTTGCATTTTCAGTTTCAACCGCGCGCGATTCTCGATCTGTCACGGGTATGTAATTGTTATACAAAGTTAGTTGCAATTATTATTAATTTTGTATGTATATATCGAGAGGAAATTGCATTGATAGGAAGAAGAAAATATGTTTCAAAATGGAGGAGCTCTTTCTGAGATTCGTTCCTGTTGAAAAAAGTGACTTCTTTCTTCGAAAACAGAAAACAGTATAATGAATTGTCACGTGAGGTGCACGTGTTTATGCTCTATTTTTTAATGGGAGAGAATTCTTTTTTAAAAAAATTATTTATCTCTTGGGTGGAAAGGCAGAATAATTTCAATAATTTGGTCTGCCTTTTTATTCTTTCCGTATAGATGCCAACCTTCAGTTGCTATTTGATTTACGAAAGAACCATGTCTTCCACTTCAATTTGTTTACTTTCTTTTTTAGTCCGTTTTAAAAAACTATATGTTTCTTTTTTTCTTTAAAGCAATTTAAGATCTGACTTTAGTTTAACAATACAAGACTTCGAATTACTCCCTCCGTCCAACTTTACTTGACCCCTGTTGACTTGGCACAGGGATTAAGAAGTAGTAAATGATAGGAGTAATTTTACCAAATCACCCTTTGAATATAATTAATGCAATGTATTGAAAAATGTAATAGGGAAATAATTATAATTAATGACAAGGGTAAATTAGGAACTAAATGTAAAATTATCTCTTGATTTCATAAACTGCACAAGTATTATTGAAAAATAATATAGGGGTCAAGTAAAGATGGACAGAAGGAGTATTATCTTCCTTTCTTAAATTTGTAGTATTTACACGACCATCATTTTGCCGTTCCATTACGACACTCATGCAGGTTTTATGATGAAAAACATCTATGATTCTATGCCAAGTAACAATATGTAATGATCGGACAGGATAAAAACTTTAGGTGAATTTAATAATGACGATAGTCATCTTCTTTTACATTTATAGAAAGTAGCTCTAGGATGCTTTTTAGCGGATAAATTTGACCTACAACTTTAATTTACCAAACTTTTAACTATTGTAAGTGGTCCATTATAGCCAAAATTGTTGTTTAGAAAGATTTAGGAACTTGGTCAAGCCGTGCCTAATAAACCTATTGTTGTTGTATTTATTCATTTTTAAAATAATAATTGATCAGGAAAAGCAAGTTTTGAAATAGTTTCTTTGCTTCCTATTCACAACTTTGGAATTAGGATCTGGTTCATGCATTTCACATCAATCTTACTTATATTCCATTCCAATTCAGTTGGATCACTACATTCTAGTCCTTTTTTTTCCTTTCCAAAAAAGGAAATGCGGGAGGATGACTACAAAGTGGAGAATCGAGCTCTTATCAATAAAGTGAAAGTCAGATAGTCAACCAATTGAACTAACTACTAAGATTCTTTTACTAAAATTCGTCATCATTTTTTATTAGATTGTTTTTTTTGCTTTTGCAGATGGAGAGGTGGTAGAGGAAAGAACTCAACTTCCCTTGCATTGCTACTTTTATGCCATGACTACAAGTGAAGGTTCTAAAGGGGAAATGGAGAGCAGTACTACTGAGAGATATGGCAAGATCAAGCAAGGTTCCTGGTTAGACCAATTTCGACATGGCTCTAATCCTTGGATGGCTAGATATCTATATGCCTTACTGTTTCTCATCGCTAATTTATTAGCTTGGGCTGTTCGTGATTATGGCCATAGCATTTTGAAAGAAATGAAGAGTAAGATTGCTTCGTTCTTTGATTCTTTTTTTTTGGCCGTAGATTTCTATTTCTTGTGCTACATCCATTGTACACAATTCTAATGATGTGTATGTGTGTGTATTTCTCTGTAGGACTTAAAGAATGTAATGGTGGTGAAGACTGTATGGGTGCAGAAGGAGTATTGAGAGTAAGCTTGGGGTGCTCTGTATCCTACCTCTCTTTAATCCCATTGGTTCAAGATAGTTAGCTAGCTAGTTTACAATTAATCCTGAGATTTACTCAATGATAATAAGTTGATGCTTGATACTTGCCCTTCTTGAAGAATATGTTAACAAGTTAGTTTTCTTTGAAATTTTTATGGCTTTGTGTGGCAAAGCAGCTCAATGATGAAATTCTTGATTTTCTAAGTCAAGCCTTAACATCATTTTAGCTTTTCTATTTCGCCATGTTCCTCTCTACAGCTGGTACTTCAAAATTAAATGACCGTAGAGAACTATGGCACTCAGGATGGTGGTCTGCCAAGCTTTTAATGAATCTTTCTCTAATTCTACTGCCCTTTCTTCTTCCAGCAGAGATTATTTCAATCTATGGTTAGTATAGATTCATAGTATTGTAGTAATTGTGTTTTCTTTCAAATACTTCAGGTTTAATCAGTCAGTCATATGTAGTTTTATCAGTGAACGATAAATAGCTGAATGATGTTGTGTTTTCTTGACAGGCCAGGTTGCGCATTTTGGTGCTGGGTACGGCCAATTCTCTAACATGCTTCTTTTCATCATGCACAATATCACTTTAAAGTTGGTCTTGATATTAAACTTAAGCTTAACATCTTAGTCGATTCACGGTTTGTCTTACCCTCTCATTGATTCTGTTTCTGATCCATTTGCAGGGTCTTTTTACTAATCCAGCTTGTAAGTATAATCAGTTTTATCACATGGCTGAACGATTTCTGTCATTCTGAGAAATGTGCTGTGAGATGGTAATTGGCTTAGTCCCTCTTTTTCCATAAATTTTGATTGAGGATAAGCAGACCTTGATCTTATGCATAGGGATGTAATTTAGACAAGATTTTAGGAAATTACGTGCATTATGATGCTATTGACTCATTTGGATAACTGGTTCAGGCACTGTTTACTATTATAAATGAAACACTTCCTCTTGCTAGTACTGTTAACGTTGAATTAGAATCATTATTACAAGGCTAAAGTTCAGATCCAAAAAAAACATGCAGTACATTTCATTAATATTACATTATATGTAATTCCTATGAAGGTTTAATATGGTTGATGATTAGTGCTAATGGAAATTAAACCATTTTGCAGCCACATCCAAATGATGTTACTTGCAACAGTTGCATATGTTATATGTATCCTCGGGATCATCTTAATGTACATTTGGTATACGCCTCAACCATCGTGCCTTCTTAATATTTTCTTCATCTCCTGGACATTAGTACTCCTCCAACTCATGACCAGTGTTTCTCTCCACCCCAAGGTGAGTCTGAGTTTTTTTGCGTTTTTACATTTTTGGTTGGGAAAGGTTTATATTAATTGATGATACTTTTTGCTGCAGGTGAATGCCGGTTTCCTGACTCCAGGTTTTATGGGGTTATATGTGGTGTTTCTCTGCTGGTCTGCCATCAGAAGGTACGATTTGGATTTGTTTCTTTCTAAACTTTGTGTCCTTGTTTACTTCGTTAAGAGTGCACAAAAGAATAAGGCTGCAATTTGAGGCTTAGTACTAGAAACTGGAGTATCGAGCTTTCTTTATCTATCATCATTTGAGCCTTTTAGGTAATATCATTTGTTGAGTGAGAAGATATGCTACTAAGAACCTGAAGTAAGAATTGACATGTCTTAGTATATTCTGGAACTCGGTTTTCACTCGTTTGAATATGGCATAGGAAGTCAATGAGTTAAACTTGTTATGAGTTTAGTTTTCATTTATTTGAGCAAGTCCCTCTTTTCAGTTCAAGCTTTCACTTGAGAATACCAGTACATTGGGTATTTATGCTCTCATCTCATTACGCCATTATTTCTTATATATTTCTTGTATCTGCTTACAGTGAACCTGCAGAGGAGAAATGCATCCGGAAAGCAGAATCAGCAACTGGAAAAGGAGACTGGTTCACCATCATAGTAATTTTCAGACCTCAATTTTTAAAACTTACACAAAACTTCTTAATAGATTCTAACTAATGCATAAAACTGAGTCCAAAGTAGCTACAACGCTTTCTTTTAATTAATAAAGATGTTAATTGAGTCATTAAACATGTAACATTATGTCTTGCTATTTTGTCGATCTTGAGTTAAAATTGGCAAAGGTTCAACTCAATTCTAGTATTATCATATTGTCCTTGCATCGACATGTAATTAACTAAGGTAGATTATCATGATTTCCCCACCTTTTCTCCGAAAACTCAAAGTTTTCACTCTTAATTTTGTACAGAGCTTTGTTGTGGCGATCCTTGCAATAGTCATTGCAACATTTTCAACTGGAATTGATTCAAAATGCTTTCAGGTTTACCTCATCTTAATGCTTTTCAATTGCATAATCCCAATACCTGAGAAAAATTTCTAACAGAAACAAGTTACAGTTCAAGAAGGATGATGCACCTGAAGAAGATGATGTACCATATGGTTATGGATTCTTTCATTTCGTCTTTGCGACAGGAGCTATGTATTTTGCAATGCTATTAATTGGATGGAATCCTAATCACGCCATGAAGAAGTAAGTTCCTTCATCTTCAGACAACATGTTGATTTTGATTTGGGTGATAAAATGTTCTAATTTCAGCTCGAAGTGATAAAAGATATCAAAGCATTTGATGGCAGGAAAACTGAAATGCATACTAAAGAATTTTGGGGTAGCTACATGCTTCTTATTGCATAGTGCTTTTTGTTGTTAATCTGCAGGTTTACAATAGATGTTGGTTGGACCAGTACTTGGGTAAGGATAGTGAATGAATGGCTTGCAGTTTGTGTTTACAGTAAGTAGCTCACCAAACTTGTCCACCTTCCATGTTAACTATGGTATAAAGATTTTGGATCATTTAACATGTAATCTGAGGCTTTGACATTCCTCAAATTTACCAGTCTGGATGCTCGTGGCTCCGATCGTTTGGAAAAGCAGGCAAGTAGCAACATCACATGTGTGACAGACTTCAGTACATAATGACATTGCCAAGATTGCTCCAATTCTTCATGGCAGGCCTTCGCGGCTTTCATGCCTGTCCGAGGAAAAAGAAGAAAAAAGCAAGTCTCCGCAGATGCACTATTTGAAGACAAATGTCCTATCTAATCGCCTCTCACCAAACTAAAAACACTATATAATATGGAGCAGAGGGAGTAAGTCTGATTAAAATGTTAGCCCTTTGTATCAGGAAAGCAGATCTTTATACATGTAAATGTCATAGCTTATGTAACGTTATAGAATCTCGATTTCTTGTTTTTTTTTTTTCTTTACAGCTAAGTGAAAGCAGAAAAGGGTTAAAGGAAGGGGTAAAACAATGATCACGCTGTTTATTTTCTTTGTTGACCAATCTTGTCTCTTCCTTTGAATAGTTTATACTGCCCTTGAATATTGAAGGAAAAATTAAGAATACACAATTCTCAGGATTCTACATAAAAATCATATTTTATGAAAAGAGAATTTTAGCCAAAAGTTAGATTATGGTTTTACCTGTATATTAAAAAATTAAAATAGTAAATAGTAAATCATTGTATTAATACATGAATCAACCACCATATAAAGTCTTTAGAATATGTATTTTTTGTATTAATTTCATGTTTGAGTAAATTCACGAATTTTTAGTTTTGTTCATCTGTTTGAGTAAATTTACGAATATATTAATTAATTATAATTATGTGA
Source organism: Solanum aculeatissimum (assembly GCA_038996855.1). Lineage (NCBI taxonomy): Eukaryota > Viridiplantae > Streptophyta > Magnoliopsida > Solanales > Solanaceae > Solanum > Solanum aculeatissimum. Next base: position 9,416 of record JBCEWC010000334.1, on the reverse strand, counting down.
AATTAAAAAATATGCATTAATAAACAGAAGACCTCTTAGCATTTTGTCACTTTTCCCAACGGAAGAAGTTAGGCATGTACTCTCTCCTATTAGATGTCAAATTTTGGCTTGACACACTTATTAAGTAAATAATGATTACTATAATAAAATTATCATTTTATCCCTATTAATTGACAAAAATATTTATTAAAGTCATAATTCAAGTTATAATACATTTACTATTATCAAAACAATGACAAATGAAAGTGTTTCTTGATTTAATACTCCCTTCGTCCCAATTTATTCATCACGTATACTAAAAATAGTTGTCCCAAAATAAATTGTCAATTTGGACAATCAAGAGAGAATTAATTTTTTTTTCAATTTTGTCTTTAACATTAATTACTCTAGAATTAATAGACACATATATAGATAAATATTTAATTATTTGTAAGGGGTATATTAGTTAAACAACATTCCTAATTAATTTTTTCTTAAGAGTTGTGTCTAACCTTAACATGACAAATAAATTGAGATGGAGGGAGTAATATTTATGAATTTTTAAGAAATATTACCTAGGTAATCTAAAGATGAATTGATCATTGAACATTTTCAAGAAATTCTATGTTTTTAAAAAATATTAACTTTTTAAGTAAATTGGGGATAAAATAGATAAAAAGAAGATTGTCCCATCTTGATTTTTTCAAAATGACAAGTAAAAATGAAAATTAAATTAGAAAAAATTGACGTAAACGGAGAGAGTATATAAGAATCACCAAAGAAAGTGAGGGCACTAGATGAGGTTTAAGGATCACCGAAGAACTGAATGAGACACTATTTTCTTAATTAGATATTTCAAATTTGAGTTTTAAGTATTAAAAAAGATCTTTGATAGAAAATAATTTTTTCAAATAGTAAAATGCCAAATAGTTTAGTTAGATTTCAATGCGATGAATAGTAACTCAACCAAAAAAAAAAAGTATTTATAAGGGATAATATGGGAACCACAGAAGCAAAATACCGTTATAGATAATGATAACTCTCTCTCTTCCCTCTCCCGCCAAATTCATCCCTCATTCTCCCAAATCCAACAATCCTTCTTCCAAAAATCTTCAAATTAGGAACCCTGATTTCGAAGCTCTAAAGGATCGTTTGATTCGACACGCCAATGTTGGAAATCTTAAGCAAGCAGTCTCGACCCTTGATCGCATTTCCCAAATGGGTCTCACCCCTGACCTCACCTCCTACACAGTTCTCCTCAAATCTTGCATCAGAACTCGAAATTTCCAAATCGGACAACTTCTACACTCTAAACTCAACGAGTCGCCACTAGAACCGGACACCATTGTTCTTAACTCGTTGATAAGTTTATATGCTAAAATGGGTAATTGGGAGACTGCTAAAAAGATTTTCGACAGCATGGGTGAGAAACGTGATTTGGTTTCTTGGAGTGCAATGATTTCGTGCTTTGCTCATTGTGGTATGGAGTTGGAATCCGTGTTTACTTTCTTTGATATGGTGGAGTTTGGGGAGTACCCGAATCAGTTCTGCTTCTCTGCGGTGATTCAGGCATGTTGTAGCAAAGAATTGGGGTGGATCGGGTTGGTGATGTTTGGGTTTGTGATTAAAACTGGGTATTTTGAGTCGGATATTTGTGTTGGGTGTGCACTGATTGATTTGTTTGCTAAAGGGTTTAGTGATTTGAGGTCAGCTAAGGAAGTGTTCGATAGAATGCCTGAGAGGAATCTTGTTACTTGGACTTTGATGATTACTAGATTTTCACAACTTGGTGCTGCGAGGGATGCTGTGAGACTGTTCTTGGAAATGGTTTCTGTAGGTTTTGTTCCTGATAGGTTTACGTTTAGTGGTGTTTTATCGTCATGTGCTGAGCCAGGATTGTCTTTGCTTGGGAGGCAACTGCACGGTTGGGTGATTAAGTCTAGGTTGTCTTCAGATGTTTGTGTCGGGTGCAGTTTGGTGGACATGTATGCAAAAAGTACGATGGATGGATCTATGGATGATTCAAGAAAGGTTTTTGATCGAATGGCTGATCATAATGTCATGTCTTGGACTGCTATTATAACAGGATGTGTGCAAAGTGGATACTATGATATGGAAGCTATTAAATTATACCATAGGATGATAAATAGTCCAGTTAAACCAAACCATTTTACATTTTCTAGTCTTTTAAAGGCATGTGGAAATCTTTCGAATCCTGCTATAGGCGAGCAGATCTATAATCATGCAGTGAAATTGGATCTTGCATCTGTGAACTGTGTAGCCAATTCTCTAATTAGCATGTATGCCAAGTCTGGTAGGATGGAAGAAGCCCGGAAAGCTTTCGAACTTCTGATTGAGACGAATTTGGTTTATTATAACACAACAGTTGATGGATATTCAAAAAATTTGGATTCTGCAGAAGCTTTTGAACTTTTCAGCCATATAGACTCTGAAGTTGGGGTTGATGCTTTCACGTTTGCTAGTTTATTGAGTGGAGCTGCAAGTGTAGGTGCAGTTGGAAAGGGAGAGCAGATCCATGCTCGGGTCTTTAAAGCAGGGATCCAGTCCAACCAATCTGTCTGCAATGCTTTGATATCTATGTATTCTAGATGTGGTAACATAGAGGCTGCTTTTCAAGTTTTTGAAGGAATGGAAGATAGAAATGTAATATCTTGGACTTCAATTATAACAGGTTTTGCAAAACATGGATTTACCCACAGAGCTGTGGAATTGTTCAGTCAAATGCTTGGGGCTGGTATAAAACCAAACGAAGTCACATACATTGCTGTTTTATCTGCTTGTAGCCATGTTGGTTTAGTTGACGAGGGATGGAAGTATTTTGACTCAATGTCAAGAGATCACGGGATAACTCCAAGGATGGAACATTATGCATGCATGGTTGATTTGTTAGGACGGTCAGGCTCTCTTGAAAAGGCTGTTCAGTTTATTAAATCACTGCCCGTGAATGTTGATGCCCTTGTCTGGCGCACCTTGCTAGGGGCTTGCCAGGTGCATGGTAATTTACAACTGGGGAAGTATGCTGCAGAAATGATTCTTGAACAGGAGCCAAATGATCCAGCAGCACACGTCTTACTATCTAACTTGTATGCTTCCAGGGGTCAATGGGAGGAGGTAGCAAAGATCAGAAAAGACATGAAAGAGAAGAGATTGGTGAAGGAAGCTGGATGTAGTTGGATAGAAGCTGAAAATAGTGTCCACAAGTTTTATGTAGGCGACACAAAGCATCCCAAAGCAAAGGAGATATATGAAAAATTAGATAAGGTAGCACTTAAAATAAAGGAGATAGGCTATGTTCCTAACACAGACTTAGTGCTTCACGAGGTGGAGGATGAACAAAAGGAGCAATATCTATTCCAACACAGTGAGAAAATTGCCTTGGCCTTTGGTCTTATTAGCACATCCAAACAAAAGCCCATCAAAATATTCAAAAATCTTCGAGTATGTGGAGATTGCCATAACGCAATGAAGTTCGTATCAGTAGTGGAGGGAAGAGAGATAATCATTAGAGATTCTAATCGTTTTCACCATATTAAAGATGGACTCTGCTCCTGCAATGACTATTGGTGAAAGTCTTTTTGGTCAATTGTGGTCTTATTGGTAAGTACAGACCAAAGTCGCAAACATGACTAGAATACTACAAGATCATTCTAGTATGTGGCGATGGCATAGTGCTATAAGGCATGTATCTGCAGTCTTGTAGGGAAGTACAGAACGAAACCACATGATTCTCACATTCATTTTTCTGTTGTATTTTGTATATCCAGCTTGTATTATGTAATGAGAAAAAACCGATTTGGGAAATTTCAGCAACTAGGGAATTGGAGGATCAAAGTCGCTCAAAAACAGATAACAGTAAAATAAGCAAATATCTATTGTGGCTGGAAGTTTACTTCCTGCTTTTGTTTAAACATCTCTTGTACTCAAAGTGGCATACTATCCAACTGGTTTTCTATTGGTATTGATCCAAATAAAAGTTGATATAACACCGAACAAATTAACATATATAGCATTTCTTAATATTTAACACAACTTTTATTACAGAAGCATTCTGTATTCACTTTTCGAAATTTCTGTGTTTTCTGCTTTGCCATGAATCATGATCTTATATAGGCTTTGTTTGGAGAGGACCATTGCGGATAGCTGTTGCATTTCTGTTCTTTTGTTTTTCTTTTGAGATAGGGACAATTGAGTTCTAGATCATAAGTCAACTTACAGATTTTGGCATTGAACAACAATAACATACCCAGAGAAATTCTACAAGTAAGATCTGAGAAGGGTAGAATGTATTCAATACCTTGTGGAAGTAGAGAGATTGTTTCTAAAAGACCCTTGCGTCAAGTGCAAAAAATTGCAGTATAAAAAAGAAAGAGACAGATTTTGGCAATGAGAAAACAACAAAGAAAATGGCGCCATTTCTTTGTTCTGTGCTTTAGAAATAATCAGTCCTTAACTACTTTGTATTTTATTTAAATTATTATTTATCAGCAGATAATGCCTCCCACTTAGTACTGATAAAAGTCCTTATTTGGACCTTGCTCTCAGCTTAGTGGGCAAGTGGGCAACTAAGAAACTATTTATTACATTAATGTTGAGAGGGGTGTCAAGTTTTGCTCTATAAAAACCAGAGCTCCCTACTCAACCATGCAACGCCTTACTTCTATCCTTTCCTTCTCTAAGTATAGTGGTTAAAGATCAAAATGAAAAACTTAGGGAAGTTGGGGCAATGGTCTTTCCTAGCAGCTGCTTTGGCAATTTGCTTAGTAGCCAGCACTGTTGTTGCTGATTACTCTTATGGCTATACTTCCCCCTCACCTTCTCACAACTCTAACAAGTACTACAAATCACCATCTCCATCCAAGTATCATGTACCCTCTTCTTATTACAAGAAACCTTATCCCTCACACTACTACTACAAATCACCAGCACCTTCAAAGCATGCCTATTACAAGTCGCCATCACCAGCAAAATATTACAAATCACCCATTGAAGCGAAGTATTACAAGTCACATGTTCCTTCTAAGCATTACTACAAGTCTCCGTCTCCTTCAAAGCACTACTACAAGTCACCGGTTGGAACAAAGTATTACAAGTCACCCACTCCTTCAAAATATTACTACAAGTCCCCATCGCCTGCAAAGTATTACAAGTCCACCTCACCAGCAAAGTACTACAAGTCGCCTATTCCATCAACACACTATTACTACAAATCACCATCCCCAACAAAATATTACAAATCACCCGCTCCATCTAAATACTACAAGTCGCCTTCTCCAACAAAATATTACAAGTCACCAGTTTACTACAAGTCTCCTCCACCACCACCAACTTATTACGAGAAATCACCTTCGTACTACAAGTCGCCTCCACCTCCACCAAAATACTATGAGCAATCACCTAAGTACTACAAGTCACCTCCACCCCCATACTATGAACAATCACCTTCAACCTACAACTCACCACCTCCTCCAAAGACCTATGAACAATCACCATCATACTACTCACCTCCACCACCACCATACTACCAGCAAACACCCACCTATGCCTCACCTCCACCACCAGAGATACACGAGCAAACCGTCACCTATGCTTCACCTCCACCCCCATCACCATCTCCCCCACCGCCAACCTACTACTAACATTCAAATCATTCTCTTCAATCATTTCCCACCATCTCCATGACTTATTAACTCCTTTTCATCCTCCATCTGAATATTACCATCACCTTTGCCAATTTTTTTTGTATGCTTCCGAAAATGACCGGCTTTGCGTGTTGTATGCTCTTTTGTTTTAATAATTCGTAATGTTTATCACTGGAGATTTAAGTAAGATCCTTGAGATCTCCAACAATTTGGCTTATTGTATCAAGATTCTATTTTGGTGTAATTTATCAAGAATTCCATTTTGCTCAATGCTGTCTTCTCTTTGACTAATATTTCTTTGGAGGATTTTCTTCTAGATAACGGTTTATAACCTATTTAGTACAACATTTTAACAGGAAAAGAAAAAGAATGAGGAAAGGTGCAAAATATGGTCATGGATGGATGCTTCAACAAACTACTGTATTGTGAATATGGATTATAATTGTACTTTATCAGCCTTTAACAAAATAAAATAAACAGAATAATAAAGAGAATTTTAATTTAGGCATATGCATTTTATTCTTCTAAAATAAGTCAAAAGATATAATAATATCTTTTAAAACTAAACTAGAACACCTAACTAATAAAATAATACTGCATTAGAATTATTTCTAGAAAAACAATTACCAGTGCTATTTCAACTTCTCCCACCAGCCGATGTTTCCGGCGCCGGTCGATGCTCGGCTTGCTGCCTTATTACCCTATCTGTAGGTTCTTTCCCCTGACTTTTCTACTCTTTTCGACAATTTTCGTAGCTATGTCAATCATTCGATTGTTTTCGAGCTTATTACAATGTCTGTCTTTTTTCCTGCATTTGAACGTTAGTGTTGCTGAAGGGGTTAGGTTAACAGATTCGTTACGAGCTGCTAAAGGGTAAAGTTAGCAGCTTTAAGTATTTTGGGTTGATGTGATTTTGTGTATTCTAATACTTTTACATTTTCCGTTGGTAGATTCTAAGGTAGGCGTTGTTTATGTTCAGTGTAAAGACAGTGGCATACGTTGGTCCTGGATTTAGGTTACGCCACCTTTTCTCAATCAGCAACAACAATTATGCTTCAATGCCAACTAGTTGGGGTTGGCTATATGAGTCCTCATTCACCAATTCACTCCTGTAGTTTTTTTTTTCATTCCAATACTTATATGAGTCCTCATTGGAGATGCACGGATATCCCACTCGTGAAAGGTTGACTATGATGGTTATGAGGAGAGATAAATGTAGGCTGAAGAAGTATTGAGAGATATGATTGGATAGGACATGATACATCTGTATCGTGACCCTAGATAGTAAGATATGTAGGTCGAGGATTAGGGTAGAATATTAGTAAATAGTTGAGCATTGTCTTGTTTCCTAATGTTGCTATGGTTCTCTTCTCTGTTGTTTCTGGTATGGCTTCTTCATTATTGTATTTGCTTTAAATACTTAATTTGTGTTATGTTTTATTTGAGTTGAGACCTTTTCTCAAGTAAGGCTAAGGCTGCGTACACACTACTCTCTCCAGACCTTGAGATTACATGGGTATGTTGTTGTAATACTTAATAATTTGATCTTTTAGATTGAATTAAGGGTTCTCCACCAATAATGATTGTTTATATTTTATACTTATCCCTACTCTATCATGTAATCCCTCCAAAGTAAGAAGACTCATGTCAAACACTGGCCTAACGTAGGATTACGACATGATTAAACCATCTTCTTTTACTATCCCATACCATCTTTCTTTTCTTTTTTTGTCCGCTATCTGTATGCAAATTCTACCTGATGTGATTACTTCTAATCTTGTCTTTGTACATTAAAAAAGAAATATATATTACTAAGGTATTACTACAGGCTACTAATGCTTTTTTCGAATAAGCAATTCATATGCCAATTTTAAAAGAAACCCATAGGAATTTGCTTTTTCTCCGAGAAGGATTATCATGGGCAGCATCATTGAAGAAGTTATGTAAAGAAGAATGTGATTTTTTCAGCAAGATGTTTAGCTTTGCACCATGCTCTACTTCTCTTGTCTTGTTTTTATCTGGTCTCGAGAGAGGTAGAGGATTTACTGCCTCATTTGTTAATTTTAAACACGTTCAAGCAAAAAATGCAAAAATTTCATTTTACAAGTCGAGTTGAAAAGATCAAGTTGGTTGGTTACCCAAATAAATTTCTGCAATCAAAGTCACTTAAAAGTTAAACCTGATCAGATAACAGTAAAATAAGTTGGTATTTATTTTGGTTAGAAGTTCTGTTCCTTCTTTTGTTTAATCTCTTGTACCCGAGGTGACATATTATCCAACTAGGGTCTCTTATTGTATTAATCTGAAATGAGTTGACCTGAAACAGAACCAAATTGACAATGTGTATAGCATTTCTTTTAATTTTAACACATAGGAAATTTATAACATAAATATTTTGTAACAATTTTCAAAATTTCTGTGGTTTCTGGTAGCTTCAACATGATCTTATATAGATAGGATGCCAGTGCTGATACCCGCTGCATTTTTCTTCCTTTTATTTTGACAAAGGGGCAATGTCAAACTTTAGATTATAAGTCAACTTACAGATTCTGGCATTGAGAAAACAACAAAGAAAATGCCCCAATTTCTGTTTTTTCTGTTTGTTGTTAAGAAATAGTCTATCTTTAACTACCTTCTGATATATAGATCCTCTTTGTTTTATTTCAGTTATCATTTCTCAGAAGATAATGCCTCCCACTTAGTACTGATCAGGTTTTTATTAGGACCTTGCTCTCAGCTTAGTGGGCAAGTGGGCAACTAAGAAGCTATTATTACATTAATGTTGAGAGGGGTGTTATTTTTCGCTCTATAAAAGAACAGCTCCCTACTCAACTATTTACACAAGTCTTAGTTCTATCCTTTCCTTCTCTAAGTATAGTGGTTCCAGATCAAAATGAAAAGCTTAGGGAAGTTGGGGCAATGGTCTTTCCTAACAGCTGCTTTGGCAGTTTACTTAGTAGCCAGCACTGTTGTTGCTGATTACTCTTATGGCTATGCTTCCCCCTCACCTTCTCACAACTCTAACAAGTACTACAAATCACCATATCCATCCAAGTATCATGTACCCTCTTCTTATTACAAGAAACCTTATCCCTCACACTACTACTACAAATCACCAGCACCTTCAAAGCACGTCTATTACAAGTCATCCTCACCAGTAAAATACTACAAATCGCACTTACCAGCAAAATATTACAACTCACCCATTGTAGCGAAGTATTACAAGTCATATGTTCCTTCTAAGCATTACTACAAGTCTCCGTCTCCTTCAAAGCACTACTACAAGTCACCGGTTGGAACAAACTATTACAAGACATCTACTCCTTCTAAGCATTATTACAAGTCACCGACTCCTTCAAAGTATTACTACAAGTCCCCATCGCCTGCAAAGTATTATAAATCCCCTTCACCAGCAAAGTACTACAAGTCACCTACTCCATCAACACACTATTACGACAAATCACCATCCCCAACAAAATATTACAAATCACCCGCTCCATCTAAATACTACAAGTCGCCTTCACCAACAAAATATTACAAGTCGCCAGTTTATTACAAGTCTCCTCCACCACCATCATCTTATTATGAGAAATCACCTTCATACTACAAGTCACCTCCACCTCCACCAAAATACTATGAGCAATCTGTGGGGTCCAGCCCCTTTTCAAAGTCAACAATTGCTGCAAAGCAATTGTTAACAAATTGCTGCAATTTATCTTAGCCTACCAATTTTGAATTGGTATGGCATTGATGTCACCAGTGACATCAATGGAAGCA